>JBBYHO010220746.1:0-64175 GCA_038382025.1 Adansonia gregorii | reverse complement strand
TATATATATATATATATAATATTTGAATACATTTTATGCCATGAAAGAGTAATGTGAACACAAAAATGATGAGATGTGACCCAAAATTGAAGTTATTGAATAATGTTAACTAGACTTGATAATTTTAAACATAACATCATTGTGACAGAACACAATATAAAAAAATAATTAAAATCCAAAATAACACAAAACAAAACTCAATATGAATAATTAATGTTTTAAAATAATACATAATATAGAATAAAAAAAGGTTACACCAAAAATTTGATAATCAAATTAAAACAAAAAAATGGAAGTGCCACGTGGCAACTCACGGGAAACAAACGCCTCGAATTGAGGATAATTACTTTAATATAGTGCACTAGAATTATGCCTAACGGGTAAATTTTTTAACAAATTTTAATTAATTATTAATAAAAATCAATTTTAAATTAAATTTATTAAATAAAAAATATACATTTAAATTTCGTATTTATCATTTTAAATATTGCACTTAAAAATAAAATAAAAATAATTAATAAAATAAACTTATTTTTTTTAAATTTTTTCTCTTAGCATGTAGAGCAAAAATTCTAAACCAACTTACGAGTTAATATTCAGATCAATCCCTTTAAATAGGTTATCTAAAATTAAAATAATTAATAAAATAAGTTTTTGGAATATGTTGGTATGGATTATAAATTTATTCGTAAGTCAATGTGCAAAAGAACCACTTTAAATATATTATTTATAAATAAAATAAAAATAATCAATAAAATAATTTTTTTAACTTTTTTGTCAAGCAAATTGGATATAGATCTTAAATCAACTCAAAAGTCAAAATAAAATAATTTATTCGAACTTTTTGGCACTTGTAAGGTTCACATCCTAAAATAACTTATGAGTCACGTACAAAACTTCTTCTTGAAACATTATTTTGAAACATATTACTAAAATACTGTTGTTTTCGTCTTTTTTAACATAAAGTATGAGCACTTTGGAATGTAAACATATAATTTTTTTTATAAAAAGTGCCTATACTTTGTGCAAGAAATACAAAAAATAGCAGTATTCTAGTAATATATTTCAAAATGATAATATTTTGACAATAAATTTAAATATTAACAATGGAATGGCCATTTAGCCCTTCAAATATATCATTTAAAAGTAAAATAAAAAACTTAAATCTAAAAAAATAAAAATAATTAATAAAATCAATTTTTTTTCAAATAGGTAGAGTACTAATTCTAAATTGACTCGTGAATTACTATGTGAATTAATTGTTTTAAATACATCCTTTAAAAGTAGAATAAAAAATAAAATAAAATAAAAAACTTAAATCTAAAAGAATAAAATTAATTAATAAAATAAACTTTTTTTTTTATATTTTCTCAAGCAGGTCAGGTATGGATTCGAAATAGACATTTAAGCTACTATACGAATCAACCTCTTTAGATAAACAATTTAAAAATAAAAGAGAAACCTAAAAATATTTAATAAAATAATTTTTTATTTTTTCTTGAGCTAGTTTGGTACAAATACTAGATCGATTGATAAGTTTCCATGCAGATCAACCGTTGTAAAATAATAAAAAATTAAAAGAAAATCTAAATAAAAACAAAAATAGGAAAACATAAAGCTCACCACATGTTGAGTAGAGAAACATGCCATGTGGTGAGCAACAACACCTTAAGAGATTTTTTTTATAGCATGGTATAGATATAAATAAATATAGATAATTTATATTATAAAAAAATTTGGTAGGATTGGTCTGATTGGATACTGATTAAAAAAACACATTTAATAATTAACTTAAGTATTAAAAATGAAAAATTACCTCAAACAAAATCTGTCAATTGAAATATTCAACTAGATTTAAATTGCGTAAATTTAGATAGGATTAATTTGAGTCTTAAAATATTGTAAAGTCATTTGGAGTTCAGATTATTTTTGTTTAAAGTTGCTTCAAATTTAAGTTTTCTCGAGTTTGAGTCATTTTGGCTTAAAGTCGCTTTTGGTTTAAATCATTTTAGGTTCGAGTCATTTCGGGTTAGGATTATCGTAACATGCTAAAACGTGAATCTGAAGATGCCTGACATAGGGAAAAATCATGTTCTTTTGTTTTAAAGTGGGGGAGGGTAATCAAAGTAAAGTGCTCATTCGACTATTCTCATATGGCTATTACAAAATATCCAAAAAATTGGAGTTCCACTAATCCTTTTGGCCTAGGTATGATTGGACACCTATTAAAACCCATCCCTTTAAAATTTTGCAAACATTTTTGAAGGATTGATTTTAAAATCTACATTAAAACCAAAAAAAATAGAGTTGGGTTTAGGAATCGATTATGCATAGGGAAGGATATCAACCCCACAATGCCCTAAAATTGGTACCTACTAGCCATATTTTATCATAAGTTTCATTTTCATGATTTTTTTTATTTTTTGATATTTATAAGTGTCTTAGCATCACTAATATGCATGGTGTGCTGAATAATTAACCAATCATAAAAATGGGAAACCAATATAAAGGCAAGAATTTTGACTTAAATATTGTTATCTTGCAAACCAAAAACCTAAACTTTGATATTCATTGATAGTTAGGGCATACAACCATACTTACATAACTTCACAAAGTAGCTAACATGCTATGTCTACGACATTCCATTGCCATAAATATTTCAATGCTTTCAACCATTTCTTGATTCCATACCTACAAAGTCTACAAAGCAGCCACAAGAAACCATCTTTGTGAATACTCGACCACCCTAGCACTATATGCTTCCACAAGTCCTTAAATCCTACGACGGGGGAATTATTTCACGATCAGTTTGTAGTTGAAGTTTTCGATGCAAATTCCTAAAGCTTGTGTTGGGAGACTCTGTGGGTTGAAGGGTAGAGTTCCATTTGTGGCTACGAGGACATAGTATAACACGATGAAAGTTTAGCAATAACATTCGATTTTAGTTTGACTCAGAGTACATCAGTATCAAGTAGGATTTAAACTATCTTTTTGAATGCCTTGCATTTTTCTATAGGATGCCCTAGTAACCCCACATGGTATTGGCACTGGTCATTGATGTTATACCATTTAGGATAAGAGGGTTCGTAGAGAGGAACGTTATGGGAACAATGAGCTTATTTTAAAACAATAGAGAGTATAGTTATTTATAAATCAATGGAATCGGATCGAATTTGTAGTTTCCTTCATCATTTCATGGTTTTTCTCAGTATAGACACTATAAGGTGACTGGTAGCATTATGAAGACCAATAGGGTTGAATCGCAGGCTAATATGCACAAGTGCAAAGTTAGGCCGTTTACTTCGATCATATGAATAGGCCACGGATCAGAATCTTCGCCTAATGACTAAAGATCTTTGATAATTTTTGACAACTTGAGCAATTGCTCTTTTATCTCTTAGATTTGGCATCTCACTTTTTTGACTATTCCCCGTAAAGCATTTATTTGTGCTTCCAATTATCTCCCAGACTCTGATTCTTTAGATTCATTAGGGATGATGATGCTCTTAGGCAAAGTTCCTTTCTTGTCCCAGGAAAACCCTCAACCATTCTTACTAGTTTGCCTAGTTGAGTTCTCATTTCCTAGACTTCATGATCGAACTCTTCTGGGATGCTTTCTAAAGCACTAAGTCTTACCTCTAATTGTTCTATCGCGTTTTGCCATTTTAATGTAATAAATAAATGGATTTAGTGATACATGATTTATGAATACATAAGCTCAATGATACTAAAAATGCATGAAAAATGTGAAATTCAAGCATACTTAGAGGAAATTCATTAATGTTATTATGTAATGAATGCAAAAGATTAAAAAAAAAAGAAATCCTAGCACCACTTTTATTCCTTATATAACCAAGTGCCTTAAAATTTTTTACCAACGTTTTTGGCTTTTTTTTTTTTTTTACTTTTCCATTTACTTTTTTTTTATTTTTCAATTTCCCATTTTTCATTTTTCATTCAAGAAATCCATTCTAAAAAGAACGCTTTTTTTATTCCTTTTCATTTATTCCTTTTTTTTTTGAAATGTCATTCTTTTTATTAAAGAAAGAAAACTGAAAAACTTTTCTTTTCTTTTTTTTTGGGTTATAGAAATTTTTATTTTGTGATAATAGAAAGTGAGATAATATTTGCTAAAAATTTGCCCAAAGAAAAATTACCAAGGCATCATAACGCCTTTGGGACTAACAAAGAAGCTAATGTGAAAATGGGGTATGTTCACCATTGATTACCATAAAAGCTTAAGTTCAAAAATAAGAAAAAAAAAGGTAAGAAGAGTTCCCATGTGTTCCTGGTTTCAGGAAACTTCTAGTAAAGGTCTGATAGGGCTCTACCTAAGTTGGCTGCTACGGTTAACGCCATGAGGATTGGGTTTGCCACTAACGAGGCACCCTAATCCTTGCCATCATAGGTTTCTATCGAAAAGGGTCTAACTTGCGTAGGAATGCTTTCCAAGTCCATGCAAGGCTAACACCTTAGAAAGCATAAGAATTTGCACCTGATAGGTTTTTCTTGCCTAGATAAAGTTTAACACCTCAGAAGGTAGAGCTACTTCAACCCCTTCTAAAATATTGGATTGCTTATGCCCTTTGCAATGCACTAAAGAAGGAGCTAATGCGTATGCTTGTGTATAGTGTGTGTAGGAAGGAATGAACAAACCTTTTAATAGCCTATTCTAATACCTGTATGCAAAAATGCTTAAATAACAACTAAATATTATAACAAGAAAATAAATAACAAGAAATAAATCAAATAATAGTAGTAACAATGCATGAATTATTACCTAAGAAAATCAAGGGAATTATAATCAAATATCGGTTAAAACCAATTTATCAAGATACTAGATAACATGTAAATTTTAGGCCTAAATCTCTTAATGTCCCACTGGAGTCACCAAGCTGTCGTAACTGCTGAACATGAATCCGACATGAATCCAACAAATAAAATGTATTTTCTCGTGTCGGGATGAAACTAAATTATTGGATAAATCACATGTCCAACTTAACCCAAAATGGTTATTATGAAATGAGCAAATAAGTTGGAGTTGCCACCAATCTAGTTTTGGCTAGGTGAGATTAATCGCCTTCTGGAGCTTATATTTTAAGGGTTATAAAACTTTTTAAAACAAGTTTCAAGGTCTAATTTTATGTTACAGTTTGAATGAAAGGGTTTGGGAGTCGGTTACAATCACGGCTAAGAATTGATCCCTCTTCTGATGCTAAAAAATTGGTACCTTTTAATTACTGTTTAAAAAAAATCTCGATTATGATTGGTTTCAAGTTTTTGATATTTAGTTATAATTCCTCTTTTTTTCGAAATTATTTATAATTAATATTATTTTCCATTTTAAATAAATTAATTTTTATATTTTTTAAAAAAATTAAAATATCCTTTGCACTCATTCGCAAAACCTGAACGAATACGAAAGTTTTATTTTTGAAAAAATTAAAAAATTTGATTTACTCGTTCAAAGAAGGTATTGTTTTGTATAAAATAATCAAAGAGATGACTTCCATATACTGGAAGCACACCTATAGACTATTTTAACCTAAGGGTATTGCCTCAGATTTTTTAAAAATATTACATTATAATAAATGTATAAGCATATTAAATTTAAAGCATAACATCATGAAAATAACTCCAAAATACATGCATAAAATTGCAAAATTATCCTTTGATTATGGAAAATAATCAAAATGGACCTCGCAAGCATAGATATTATGGAATGGTCCCTAAATTAAAGAAAATGATCTTGAGTGTAGGAAATTTTGTATAATAACTCCTAAATAATGGAAAATAACTAAATATCTTTAAAATATATTAAATTGCAAGAATGTCTCTAAATCATGAAAAATGACCTAGATAACCCCAACATTTATAAAATTACATAAAAGTCCCTAGATCATAAAAATGATCTAAATGACATTAAAGTCATGAAATGACATAAAAGTCTCAAGTTATGGAAAATGACCCTAACATACTTAAAATTACACAAATGTCCTTTAAACATGGTAAATTACTAGAAAACCCTAAGATGCATAAAATTGCATAAAATTGCATAAAATGGTCCTAAATCATGGCAAAATACTAAAATAACTTTTAAATGATGAAATTGCATAAATGATCCCAAATCATGAAAATTTATTGAAATAACCCTAAGATGCATGAAATTGCATAAACGGTCTTACATCATGGAAAATGACTAAAATGATGCAAAAATGCATGAAACGACATAACCCTTAAATCATAAAAAATTACTAAAATGACCTTAAAATGCATGCTATTGCATAAATTGTCTCGAAACATAGCACGTTACTAGAATGACCTTACATAATGATTATAATGCATGAAAATATCATAAAATGCATAACTATACATAGTAGAGACATGAATAACATGTAAAGTAAAATTAGGGTTAAAACATGATAAATTGCTTGATGAACACCACATGAAAACTAAGAAACTCAACATAAAACATTTGAAAAGCAAGTTTACTTAATGAAAATTTGATTTTTAAAATTTTTTTAACAAAAATCATTAAAAAAATTGAAAGATAATAGCCTAAAATTTGGCCATAAACATGGTTTTTACACTTCTGGCTCAAATCATCACCTAAGCATGGCTTAGGATCCTCAAGCTGACATAAGATGAATAGAAAAATGAAAAAAAAAGTAAAAAAAACAAATAGAGAAATAACATTGGATTACACCAGAAGAAGCTCTCTTTTTTCTCTTATTTTTTTTTCTTTTTTTTTTTGTTGAGAATGAGCTTTCTCTAGTTTTAGATGGCCTAAGAGGTTTAAAACCTCATTTCGTTGATCATCTTTTATCCTTATGAACTACTACCCATTTCTTGACAATGTATCCATACTTGCTTCATGCAGGGCTACGGCTAAAACCATTCTAAATGGAGCATGTCTTCAGCTAAGTTTGGTGGATAATCTCAATTACATGCCCTCAAAGAGAACCTCCACTTCAAATGGCCATATCTTGGCACTATGTAAGATGTTTTAACTTTTACTTAAAATAGCCATCGATTGAAATTTAGCTGTGTAGACATCCTATTTTGTCCAGGCCATCATCTAAGGCATTAAATATTACTATTTGAGGCATTATCGAGGTTATTTGGACACGAGTAGATCGATCATCCATCATTCTTAGCATGGTAAGAGTTTAAAAAGCCAAAGGTGCATAAAATTCACATATTTCATGTATATATCGATATAGGATCTTAGTGTATCAATACGAGGCCTTTATTATCTTTAAAAATTAAAATTTTATATATTGTATTGATACAAAATGTCATTATATCAATACATTGCTTCACATATTGATACATTGGCTTATTGTGTTGATACAAGGCTTGGCAGTAGCTAAAATTATAATCTTAGCCAAAGTATATCGATTCCTATATGATTGTTTTAATATAAACCTCAATGTATTGATACGTTATTTAGTTGTATCGATACATCTAGGTAAAATTTGTTTTATGCGTCTAAATGCACACAGGCAAAATGGTTCAGTTCATGACATTTTCATTTCTTTGCACCATTACATCAAAGCTTAGATTTAACCATATTCTCGGCACCAAAAATGATCCAAATTCATGCTAGGCCTTAGCGTTGGACTAGTGATTAGATTAAAAATTTTTGAGAACTAAATAGCCATGGCAAGGGATATTTTCATGACCTAATATGATTTGGTAGAAGGCAGTTTGGTACCTTTTCATGGCTCGACTGCATAAAATGGCTTTAATCTTCTATTTTTGCTGAGAAAGGCAATGGAATTGAGTGGCAGTTGAGCATAGTACCTTATCCATATTTGAGGTACATGTACCAAAGCTCCAAAATACCCTTATTTTTTTTATGTTTTGTCTTTATTATTCGCATGGCTATATAGGCCAACTTTGAACACATGTATTCACATTTTATCTAAAATATCAGCCACCAAGAAACTTTAAAACATTCCAATTTTCATAGCTCTCCATACCATCCTCAAAATCACCTCCATAACATCTTCTAAAGCCATTTTTGCTTGTTTTTCTTTGCCCTAATTTGCTTACTTTTCTTTTTGCTAACTCATAACAAGTAAGAAAAAGCTTCAAAGGCAACATTTTTGCTTGAAAAAAGCTTATCTTTTTGGAAAAAAGTTGTTGAAACTTTTGTTTATATATCTTC
Source organism: Adansonia gregorii (assembly GCA_038382025.1). Lineage (NCBI taxonomy): Eukaryota > Viridiplantae > Streptophyta > Magnoliopsida > Malvales > Malvaceae > Adansonia > Adansonia gregorii. Next base: position 56,002 of record JBBYHO010220746.1, on the reverse strand, counting down.
GCAATTTATTTCTCTATTTTATTGCTATTTTCATGTTATGCATCATGCTAGTGACCCCTTTATGCAATCATGACCTTTTGTAAGCTTCATGCATTTTCTTTGATGTGTTGTCCATGAGCCTATGGTTTTGGCATGCATTTATGTTTAAAAATCATGTTTTTATATTGTCATGAAATTTCCAACCTTTATTCATGTCATAAAAACATCTTCTTTTATGCCTATATCATATTCCATGTCTCTATGAATATATGTTAACATGTTCATGCATTTTTCTTGCCTAAAAATCTTGCCTTTACATTGTCATGAAACTTTCAACATATGTTCATGTCATGAAAATAATTTTTTATGCTCATACCATGTTTCCTGTCTTCGTAAACATATCTAGTAATTTCATGCATCTTTCATATTTTTCTTGAATTTTTAACATGTTTTGTTAATAAAACATGATGTTTTAGCATGTTTTAATCATTTGATGCCATGGTTGAATATTTTCCATGATTAAAAATGCTTGTTTGATGTCTTATTCTTATTACAAAAATTTATTTTTTAAAACCTACCTAAGTTAGGTCCATGTTAACTTCAAAAAATGGAGATTGATATGGAACTAGTGTTTTATCAATTGGCCTTTCAAAAATGTCCCTTTTAAATTTTTCTCAAATTGTTTACACCTTGGTCTTGTGTCTAAAGTCTTCTTGCTTGTAACTTATTAATAGGCTATTTCATCTTCATAAATCTAGGATTGTGCAAATGAGCTTGTGAAGCCACTGTCACTATGCCCTTTTTGTCATAGGCATTCAAATGTCGATAGCCTAAGTCTGGTTTTAGGAAACCTAAAAATTAAAAAAGTCTCTTGTTTCATGGTGACAACGTAGTAACCATGAATTGGAAAATCATTGCTGAACCCTAAAAATTTTTTCATGAATTTTTTGATTTTTTCTTAAAATGGCATGGAATTACCTTTCTAATAGCCTTTTGTTCGCATTGGACCATTCCAGATGAAGGAATTATGATTTTTTAAATCAACATTATTTGAAACCATAAAATTAGTGATTTGCATTCTGTTTAGGCCATTTCAGCCCATTATATATATATATTTTGGATTTTGAAATATTATTCTTAAAAGTTTTATGGAATTTTCTTTTTGAAAAGGTATCATTTGCAATTTAATGACTCTAAATGAATCAGGTACTATTTTTTAAAGTCAGCTACACCTTCTCCCTTGCATGTGTTGCTAGCATAAAATTAGTCGCAACTTCAAAAATTATTTACCCTTGAAAAATGATTTTTCACGGTTATTGAAACATTTTTACATTAACTCTTATCGAGTCACCTTTCCAATGGTTTTTCATTTGACCCCTAAAACTTTCAGATTAACTAAAAATAAAATCAAAAGCAAGGATACTTCGATGTTATCCCTTATTTTAGCATTTACCAAAATTAACTAATTTTTTAAAATTTTGACTTCAAGGCATTCGAATGTCTTTAAATGAGTTCAATTGACCATGTTGAGTCAAAACATATGTAACTCCTTTAGGCTCAGATCAGTGCATGAGCATTTTTTAAATTCTACCATCCTTATTTTGTCAATTTCTTGTTATTAGATAAAAAATTATCGATTTTGTAAAAAAAGGTCAAATTTGCTATTTTAGCAAAAAATTATCAAACATTTATCGATTTAAGTCTTTTAATCATGTTTTTCCAAAAAATTGCCAAAATTTTCATCTTTAAGAATACTCTAACCTGTTTTTAGAAGGGATAGTCGAGCCCAATTTTTCAAAATTTCACTCAAAATTAAAATTTTCCTCTATTATATTTCTTTTTCAAATATGTTTTTCAAGCCTCAGTTAAACTATAAATCTAAACACATCTCAAACCCTTTTGGTCTACTTATTTCTAGATAACTACTGACAATCCTGAGATATATTTCAATTGACCCTTCCCTTCTATCTTTTGTATGATTTATTTTACGTGATATTGTCTCATCTTTCTTATGCTTGACTAACACGTTTTGCTTTATGGTATCTATTTTGCATTCATATGTCCAAATTGTTTTCAAAAATCATAAGGCAACATTTTGTGTCAGTATCTCTTCAGTGCCTAACATGAAATCCAATTTTCAAAATTAAATCTAGAGGTCATATTTAGGCAAAATCTCTATGTTTCTTACCTCTCTAGGGTATATGTGAGATTCAAACTTTTCATGAAAAATTGAAGTTATCACTTTATGCAAATTCATGCATAAAAAGGGATTATACCAAAATAATTACAAGTCAAAACCAAAGAAATTGAATCAATGTAAGATATAGCCAAAATGTACTGATTTTAGGCATTATGGTGATTTTAGTACTTTTTCGTTCGTAACCAACTCTTGAGCCTAATCAGTGAATCTCTGGACTAGGTAACTTTGGAATCGATTTCCTAAGTTTCATATCTCAAAGTCGATTTTAATAGGCATTTGATAACACCTAGCCTAAATTATCGGTAGTGACTTTAATTGTTGGCTACTTTTGAGACCATTTAGACAAGCAATTTGTCCATGACCTTTCATGTTAAAAAAAGAAGAGTCCAAGTTAAGAGGATTCTTCTACATCAGAAATTTTATCATTTCCCTCATACTTAAGTCATGTGTGTTTCTTGTTCTGTGAGGATTTTCTGAGGGCATTGTGATGGGTTGAGCTAGACTCAAAATCAATATAAAAATTAAATAAGATGCCATTTAGTTTCTATGCATGATTTAAGCTTCAAATTCATTTATCCTAAGTTTATTTAAGCTTTAATGGCTTAATCTATGTGGGTGGTTCTCATGCCTATGTTTCAATGTAAAAATGTTTGTGAAACATGTCTTATATGGTTATGAAGTGTTCCAAGGTCATTAGAAAAAAGAAATGCAAGCAAAATTGGGTAAAAAAGTTTGTTTATGATGAAAATTTTCATGCAGTATCTATACATAGGCATTGTATTAATGCAGGGTGTTTCGAGAACCAAAAATCCATGAAAAACACGAAATTGTATTGATACAATACGACTTTGTATTGAGACAATGCATGTTCTAGGCTTGGAATGTTCAAAACACGATAATGATTGATATATTAATGAAATGTATCGATACATCTTCATAAATTTCATAAAATGACATCTTTTTACATTTTTTTTAATATGGTCCTAAGGCGCCCAACAGTCATCCCATTTTTTATTTTTATTATTTTATTATCTTCCAATTACATCCTATGATGTCAACAATTACCATAGAAGAGAGATGGCTGTGTTTCATTTGAAGTCTCGAATAGCACTTTCTTTACTTGGAAGGAGCTCGGATGGAATTAGGTGTCTACATGGGACATTACAGTATCTATACTCCATGACAATGTATCGATACGTTGGCTTAAAAGTAGATATGTCGAGCTAAATCTTAAGACTCCAATTTAATGTTTTCCTCTTAACATATCCAAATGTTCAAAGCCAACTTAAAATCCTTTAAAATATTTTAGAAGGCTATGTCATATTGGATTTAGTTTCTAAATAGAATTGGCCCAATTATTAAAATATTAAATATTTGAGCCATATACAATCTTAGCAAATTTAGGTTGTAGTTTTTAATTTTACAAAGGGTGGCCCAATTTTACAAAAGGAAATTTCATGATTAATCTAAAACTAATAGGGTAAAACTGGCCACTGAAAATGACATTTTGTTAATAAAAGGAAAAGAGTGCATAGAGTGGCCAACATGAGGCATTCTTGTTGCTAAAGTTAAAGGCATTTGGCCAATCAAAAATTGAAAACACATTTGAAAAGACAAAGGACCAAAGAAATAGAAAGGAAATTAAAAAAAAAGCATAAAAAAGGCAAGGGGTTGTGACATGTTGGGGCATTTTTAACGCCCAACCTTTTTTTTTGTACACATTCTCAATAAAATTTAGCAGCCAAGCAAAAAAAAGAAATGAAAAATCTCTTGAAAAATAATAAATATGGAGCTAGGAAAGTTAGATGTAATAAAGCTTAGAGGTATAATCACTATCCTTTCTCTTTTTATTTTATTTTGATGTGATTAATAATATGATTTTCATGCTCTTTCATAAACATTTCAAGATTCTTGAAGTTGTACCACATGTTCATGTATCCTCATATATTTTTTTTCTATGAAATCAAGAGGTGTGTAAGATTGGTTGCATTTCTTGATGAATAAATGATGTTGTGTCGCTTATATTTCTGATGAAGCATTTAGCCATGTCATGGTCCCTGCATGATCTCTTGCATTTTTTTCTTTGGTTCACAATTTCTATTATGTTTGCCAAAATGTTTGATCTATATTTTGATGATTTTGGTGATGAAAATGCCATCCCATGGTCCATGATACATTCAACCAAGCTTGCATTTTGGTACATGAACATATGTTTGCTTGGTTACTTTGGTGCTTTTCATGCTGCTTATTACATGTTTGATCTATATCTTGATGATTTTGGTGATTAAAATGCTTTTCATGATACTAGGACTGGGTTCTTACTACAATGTTTCCTTAGATACTTCAATGATTTAGATGAGATTATGATAAGTTTCATAAAATGATTATGGGTTGGATAAACATGTTTAAAGATTTTCTTATGTTAGACTTGGTCGCAATGCTTCCCTACAAATGATATAGTGCTTGTTTGCTCTTTAGTTTGCTAAGTGCTTGATAAATTGTTTGTTTGCTTATTTGTTGAAAGTTGGTTTTTCAAAACCCTCAAGATTAGGCCATTTCTGATTTAATCAATGAGCTAACCTTGACAAATTGTTTTTCCTCCATTCTCATCGTAAACTTAGGATATAAAAGCTTAATAATGCTTGAATTGGTTGCTAGTTTGAGGCCATTTTAATTAGATTTTAAACAATCCTCAAAGTGATCTTAAGTCTTGATTAAATCTAGCTTAGGTGTTAAGCTTCTGCAGCAATTCAAGGGCCAATAAGTTGGCCATTGGCCTTGAAATAGGTCTTTGTCTGGGCCATAAAGTGGCAGATGAATGCCCTTTATGTACAACTAGGGTGCCAAAGGGTTGGCCCTGATATAGGTGGCAGACCTATCATTTAAAGTTGCAAAGAAGGCATACAAATGCCCTTTGTATAAAAGAGTCCATTTATGCATTAATCATGTAGTGATTAGGCGTTAGTGGATTGACCCTGAGATAGGCTATTAGTTCATGGTCTAGGGTCATAAAAGTGACATATGAATGTCTCTTTACTTAGGAAAAACACATAAATTAATGCATGCATAAGAATTGACCAAGGGAAGAGAATTCAGATGCAAATTCACAAATTTCAGATATGATACCCGTTTTTAATCCAAGGCTCTGGTGACCTTTGGAATATCATTCTTAAGTCATTCATCATCACTATAAACCCTAGCATATGGACACTCAAATGTTCAAAGAATAGATTGCAAAATATAGGTATAAGGATGCTAAATATGCACATCCACAAACCCATGAATTTTTCCTCCTTTGTTTTTGGTCGTGATCAAATTTGCAAGGGGTCTAATTCGAATAATATTCAAGGGAAAAGCATTCGAATGCAAATTCCTAAATTTTCAGATTTGATGCCCTCTTTTAATCTAAGGCTTTAGCTAGCCTCAGAGTATTATTCTTAGGTCATTCATCATTACTTTAGACGCACACAAATGTATGAAAAGTTACCTCCAAAATGTAGGTATAGGAATGCTATATATACATATCCACGAACTCATGAAATTTTGCTCTTATGTTTTTAGTCGTAATTAGATTCATGATAAGTCTGATTCAAATAATATTTTGTACTCCATGGGAATTCCATAAATTTAGATAAGCATGATTCTTAAGGGTTTTTAAGTTAGCCTTCTAATGGCGCTAGTTTTATAATGTTTCAAGATCATTAAGGCCTCTTAAGAAAAGGTTTTCCTAACTACGTTGTGCTATCCTTGTATTCTAGTGTAGATAGGTAATATGATTTCATATTTTTGTACCTTAAATGATTTTTTAGTTTACGTCTTTTACCTTCAATGGTGTATTGTATGTAATTTCTTGAATCTAAATAAGTCCATAGCGAATTTTACATTTCTCGACATAAATCGTTTAAACCTTAAGGCCAAAACTGATTGAAAAGAAAATTTCATGCCTCAAGGGATTTCATAGGAATTTTTCACTATTTTTAAAATCAAATAATGATACAAAAACTAATATGCAGAGGATGTCCCCTATTTCTAGGAAATCCATAATTTATAATCATTATAACATCATTTTTTAGATATACGAATATCTTCGGGTAGACATAATGTACATCATGCTAGGATAATTTGTAGGCATTAGAATGCCAAGTCAGAGGTCCATAGCGACTTGTTACAAGGCTCCCAAGTTTTCAAACTTTGATTAAAATAAAATTTTTTTTAAAAATTCCTTTGAATTTTAATTAAATCCTTTTCTCAAAATACTTTTAGAAAAACCTTATTTTCCAATAAATTATCAAATTTTAACTAATTTCCAACTAAATTATTTTCTAATTCCACTTTTGAAATGTTCTTGAAAAATATTTCTATCTCATTTTTTGGACCTTATTTGGTCTTATGTCAAAACTTGTATGCCTAAACCATGATTTGATTAAAATTTGTCTCAAATTTTGCATGGGCAATTTCTTTGAGCAGCTTGAAGAGTTTGAGATACATACCTTCGACATCTCTTTTACTTATCTTGCTTATTCATTGGATTAATTATTGATCGCTTAGTTGTTAGGATTTACTTGCTATGTATTTTGTGATTCTATTGCTAATTAACTTGATTATGTGTTTAAATTAGCTTTTATAAAAGTAAGGTAATATTCTTGGATTAAGGCTTTTTTTTCAAACAATCCATTGTATGATCGACTTAGACTTCAAGCGTCATTTTAATTTGGGATTATGTTTTTAATATCATCATTTTTTTAAAAGAAATAAGGAAAACTATCATAATATTCAAAATGATTGGTGTCATAAGAAAAATTTTTAGAGGAATGATCGTTAATGTTTTATAATGAAATAAAAAAGTATTCCACTGAAACCTATAGAAATTGTGGTGTTAGGATCATGCCTTTGCAAATTAACTAGTTTTTTTTTCCACTTTTTCATATTGGACATAACTGAAAAGCAAAATGGAAAAATATCATACTGCTTTGCTAAATCAGAGAGACCAAATTCAAAACCGCATAGGAGGAAAATTGTCTTAATACCTTAATACATCCAAGAGGTGAAGAACATATTGTATAGAAGGGCGAACTCCTAATTGAAGATGTTCACTTCCAATTCAAGACTAAAAGGCAGGCTATGTGAACCCCATCGGGATTTTCAAATCAACACTACTATTAAAAAGTTTGTTAGAAACAATACGAGGCTTAGATATGCCACAAAAGTTTAACCAATTAGAAGACAAGATTTGAGCTATGAGAGTGAGGAGGAATTCAAAGATATAGGAGAAATTTTACTAGTCCCAAAGGTGATAATTCTGCCAAAGTACAGAATTCCATAATTTGAAATGTATGGTGGACTCTCGTGCCTAAAAAAGCATTTGATGGCATAGTATCGCAAAGTGGCGGGGAATACTTTGAATGAGAAGCTGCTCATCCATATTTTTCCTAAGAGCTTAACTAGGCACTATCTAAGTCATATTCCCAATTAGAAAAAGGCCATTTGTATACATAGAGAAACTTGGCTCAAGAAATTCTAAAGCAATACAAGCATATGTTAGAGATGGCTCTGAATCGATGGACTCTTCAAAGCATGAGAAAGAATCTTGGCAAAAGTTACGAGTATGTCTATCCATGGAAGGATATGGCCTCACAATTCCAACTACCTCTAACTAGCAGAGAACTACAAGTTTATTTTATTGATATTTTTCTACCTCCATACTATGACAAGTTGGTAGAAAACGCATTCTTGAAGTTCATAGACATTTTGCTTATTGTGTGAAGAATCAAACATGGCATAAAAGAACAAAAAGATCATAGACTTGAATGATATAGTGTTAGCAAGGTAGAAGGGCAATGCTATTAATCAATGCATGCGAGACTTAGTCATCAGTAGTAAGGATAAAAAAGTAAAAGAATGAGAACATCCATTTGGCCTTAGTCCTCCCTTTAAACTTTTTATCAATTAGTGAATTTCGTATATCTATCCCTGTGTTCCAAACCTTTCATGCAAGCGTACTTGGTCTAAAGTTTGAATGTGTAAATAAGTCTAGGGAATAGTTTTTGAAAGTGAATGAAAAAAGGGCAAAGTTGTATCATTCTCTACCAGTTTCTTACACCAAGTTTTTCAAGTTACTTACCCAAAATCAGATGATCTCCACCGTCCAAGTAAAGGCTAAGAAACTTCCTTACCCAAAATAGGATAATCCAAGCACTAGATGCGAATACCACTAAAGGGTAAAAGTCCATTCCATGGAGATTTGTGATGCATTCAAGAACAAAGTGCAAGCCCTCATGGATGTGACCCAAAAAAGTTCAAAGAATGTGTGGACTCCTAACAAGGACGATTGACATAAGGGTTATCAACTTCAGGGTAGCATGCCAATCAAGGTAGTTTCTATCTTAACTTTAAAATTATGTACCTTTTTTTGTGAAAACTATGAACCTTGGTTTGAAATGAATAAAGTTTAATTTGTGAGCTTCATGCACCTTGTTCTAGGCTATGAACTTTTATGGTAATGATTTCCTAGTATCAAGGGTAATGAGAACATTTGAAAAGATTTTGAAGTGATTGATGATTACCACTAAATTACACTCTTTCAAAAAATAAAAAATGAAAAAACCTTCATCTTCTTCCAGTATCAAGTGCAACATCATGTTAAGGTCTCAAAAATATTTCAAAAAGAAAACTATCCTCTTTCCTAAGGAAATGTTCATCAATTTAAATGGCTTTGTTTGGGATAAAAAATGGCCAGATTTCTCTATCCTTAACAAAAACAAAAATTATTCCCTTTAAGGTCCTTTTTGAGCCTATGAATTATTCTTTCTCAAAACCCTAATCAAGGATTACCTTTTACATTGGTGGCAATATAAAATGAAGCTTCACAATTAAAAAAAGTAAATTTTGCTTTAAAGCTACAAGAAAGACACTTATTGTTATAGGGCAAAAATGAAGATAGATTTGATTTCAAGTCTCAAATTCTTTCCTGATCAAGCAATAATACCAAAAGAAAAAAAGATGTAGAGGAAAGTGAAATAGAAAAGAAAAAAACAAAAAAACAAAGAAACAAAGATATATCTTGTCTTGAAAGACATGCCAAATGGAATTCCTTTTGAAGAAAAATGATTCTTGATTCATTCACCCTTAAGCACATAATTTAGGCCTATATTTTTTTCTTTCTGAATCATGAACCACGACCTATGTTTTGTACCTTAAAGGCCATTTTTATCAAACATATATATTTAAACTATCAAGCCATTCCTGGAAAGCTTTTAGAAAATTCCACTTCTTGGATAAATTTTAAGTTCTTAAGAATATGCTGAGAAAGGAAAAAAGAATGAAGCTCTAAGGTGAAAATCTAAAAAGATAGGTCTATAACGAATTTAAAGATTTTGAAGTCACTTTCGAATCAGCAAAGGTAACCATTTGAAAAGGAAAAAACCCTACCACATCAATTCAGGGACAATACAAATATGGAAAGAATTTCACAACATCAACAACGGCTGGGGTAGATGTCCAAAATTTTTTGATACTTTTTAAGAAAGCTTTTTTAAGCTTTAGTGTTCAAACTTAGGAACTAACACTTACCATAAGCCTTCTAAACTAACCTTTTGAGACTCGGCGTTTACTAGTTTAGTTTAACAATTGTCGAATTGTTGCATTTAAAGATTAAAAGAATGTTGTGACCTAACTGTTTGCCTTTTAATAAAAGAACATTCACCTTACTTTATCATGACAACTTGCAACCCTTTTATGTCAAACTTCAAATCTAGCATTAGTATAGCCAATCTATTTGAGTCTTTGAACTTGTTTTACCTTACTTAGAGATGTCTCCAAGGGTAATCACCAATTGCTAAAATTTTTTGATATAATATGTCCATTATCCTTGATGTTGGAAACTAACCCTAACTTTTGGGATTTTTAGTAAATTAAACTTTTTTTAAGGATAGAATAAGAAAGTGGTCTTATTCAATAAATCCTAGATGTCGAATGATTTTAAATCCTTTCATGATCCTAACAAAGGTAATCCTCACCAAATAAAAATTGGCATATGATCATAACTTCTTAATTCGACTGTATAAAATTATAAGATTTTCAATCTTGAGTTGATAAACATTAACTTTTATGACCCTTTAGGATAAAAATGGGTTTATTTAGGACTTTGAAGTCAAAATGAAACAAGATCTCACTAAAGAAAACACCAGACTACTTTTGAAAGATCAAACATAACCTTACGTTGATAAGGTAACCCCAAAATGTGAAAAAAATAAAAATAATAAGGCATAAATTGATAAAGCCTTGCCAATATGCAATAGGACTAACACTTATGATCTTTCCTTAACATGATATGAAATAGTGCATTTATCATATCCTCATTTGCATTTGTATCATTTCAAGAAGCATTTGCACCAGGTGTAGGTATCAAAATTTGTATAATGAAATGTGAAAACATCAAAGTAATTGATAGGTTTCATCCAATTAAGATTGGCATTAAAATGAAAAAAACCCAAGAGTAGCTAGTAGGCACTATCTTAGTTAAAATTGGCATCAAAGAGAAAAAGCATAAGAGTAACTAATAGGTTTCATTTCAGTTAAAATTGGTACTGAAATGAAAAAGCCTAAGAGTAGCTTGTAGGAATAGCTCTAGTTTAAATTAGCACCAAAATGAAAGACCAAGAGTAGCTAGTAGTTTTTTTCCTAGTTAAAATTAGCACCAAAATAAGAAAGCTCAGAAGCAACTAACTGGTTTTATCTTTGCTAAAATTGGCACCTAAATAAGAAAGCCCGAAACTGGCTGATAGGTTTTATCCCAGTTAAAATTGGCAGTAAAATAAAAAGTCCAATGTAATTGGCTAGTGTAAGCCCAATGAAGTTGGCCCATGAATATTTTAACTAATTAGTTTCACCCTTGTCACTTTCTTTGACAAATATGTTTTGGCCTAGTCATCTCTCTTGACTAATAGGATTCACCTTAGTTAATCTTTAACTAATAGGTTTCACCCTAGTCTACACTTTGAGTAATAGGTTTTACCCTAGTTAGCTCCTCGACTAATAGGTTGTGCCTTATTCACCTTCTTTTGACTAATTGGTTTTGCACTAGTCAGTTCCTTTAACTAGTAGGTTTCACCCTAATCATTTCTTTTGACTAATAGGTTTCACACTAGTCTTCCCTTTCAACTAATAGTTTTTACCTTAGTTATCCTTTTTGACTAGTAGGTTTTGCCTTAGTCATCCCTTTCGACTCAAGATTTTGCCTTACTTACATTTTTTGACTAATTGATTTCACTGTAGTCATCTTTTTGACAAATAAGTTTCACCTTAGTTATCTTCTTTTGGTTAATTGGTTTTGTTCTAGTCACTTTTCTTGACTAACTAATTGGTTTGACGCTAGTCACTTCCTTTAACTAATAGGTTTACTTTAGTCATCTCCTTAACTAATAGATTTTGCCCTAGTTGTTTCTTTTGACTAATAGGTTTTGCCCTAATCAACTTTTTTTTTCCAATAGGTTTGGCCCTCATCACTTCTTTTAATTAATGAGATTGGCCTTGATTGCCATTTTTGACTTCAGGTTTTGCACTGGTTGCTTTTTTTTTTTTTACTTTAGTTTTGCCTAAGTCAAATTTCTTAACTCAGCGGTTTTCCCTTAGTCATCTTCAAATCTCGAGTTTTCTACCAGAATCATTTGTTTTGCATATTTATTTAAATATTTTTCCCAAGACCTTGTAGCTTAGATGAAATGGTATCTTTAGTCTTTGGCCTATTCTTGATCCTTGGCAATAGCCAAAGAGGAGCAGTTATACATAGCTATTTCGTTTGGGCCCTTTCCAAGCAAAGAGAGCGTTATTTGAGACTTTAGATCAAACATACCTATCTCTTTTCTAGGTTTAATTTTTGATATCTTAAGACTTAATTGGAAGGTAATAAAATAAATAATAAAAATAAAAATGGGGACACCTACTAGGTGTCGTGTCACTAAGCACTATAAATGACAAGATGCTAGGTAAAAATTTTTTTGGGAAAGATTTGAAATCCCTTAAGACCATGTTGAAAAAATGTAAAAAGGAGTCATTTTTATGAAATTTATGAAGATGGATCAATATATTTCATTAATGTATCTACACACCAAGTGTTTTGGTTGTTCCATGCTTGGAACATGCGTTGTATCAATACAAAGCCATATTGTATCGATGTAATGTCATGTTCTTCATGGATTTTTGGTTTTGGAACACCTGCATCGATACTATATGAAAATTTTCATTACGAACAAAATTTTTCACCCAAGTTTTCTAGCATTTCTTTTTCTTCCTAATGGCCTTAGAACACTTCATAACCAGATAAAAAGTCTTTAACAAACATTTTTACATTAAAACATAGGCATAAGGACCACCTACATGGATTAAGCCATTGAAGCTTAAATGAGTTTAATGCTCAAATAATACATGCAAACTAAATAGCATCAAGTTTGGTTGTTTTTTTGACTATTTTAAATCTAGTTCTACAAGATTTCAATGGATGGCAATTTTGAGTTAAAGTTAAACATCTTTCTTACACAAAGCCAAGATATGGCCATTTGGAGTGAAAGTTCTCTTTAGGGGCATGCTGAGATTATCCAACAAACTCAGTTGAAAACATGCTCCATTCAAAACTGTATTAGCACTTGATCAAACCATCTAGCCCTACAGCGAGACTGCTTGTAAGCAAGCATGGATGTTTTATCAAGAAATATATGGTAACGTGTAAGGACAAGAGGTGATAAGCCAAGGAAGTTTTAAACCTCTTAGGGCATCCAAGATAAGATAGTGTCGATTCTTAACAGAAAAAAAGTAGAGAAGAAAAAATAGAGAGAAAAAAAAAAAGAAAAAGAGAATAAAAGAAGAGAAAAGAGAGAGTTTCTTCAAGTTTGATCCAATGCTATTTCTCTACTTATTTTCTACTTTATTTATGTTCATTTTCTCTTCATCTTATGTAAGCTTGAGTATCCTGAGCCATGCTTAGGTGATAATTTGAGCAAAAGGTATAAAAACCATGTTTATGGCTAAATCTTAAGATATGATCTTTAAATATTTTATTTTCATTTTTTAATGATTTTTGTTAAACATTTCTTTAAAATCATATTTCCATTAAGAAAACTTATTTTCCAAACTATGTTGAGTTTCTTACTTTTCATATGGCTTTCATCAAGCAATTTCTCATGTTTCAACCGTAGTTTTACTTGACGTGTTATTCATGTTTCATATTATGTAAACTTATGCATTTTTATGATATTTTCATGTATTATAATCATTATTTACATGTCCATGCATTTTTCATGAAAATATTATGATTTTGAAAACATTAACATGCATAATAATAAATCCATTTATGTTCATAGCACATTTGTATGATTATTCAGAAAAATGTTTGTGGGTGTATGGGAGTGGTAGAAGCTTAAAAGGACCACATATGTATTCTTCTGTATTTTCTAAAACTTGTCAAGTTTTACAACCATTTATGCAATTTAATGAATTTTAAGGTCATTTTAGTAATTTTTCATGATATAAGGGTTATTACATAGTTCCATGCATTTTTGCATCGTTTTATTCATTTGCTATGATTTAGACGATTTATGTAATTTCATTCCATAAAGGCAGTCTGTCCTCATTGCACCAAAAATTAAAGTTTATAATGGATGATGAGGTGGTTGTCATTGGTGGAAAATAAGATATCATGGCCTTTATGTCTTCTAATAAACCTTATATAGATCATGATGAGGAGATTTTTGATTCTTCCTTTTAGTCTTTTCAGTTTGTGAATACCACATATATAGGAGAAGAATTACTTATTACTTGGCCTCATCTGTCTTAAAGTACTAGAATATAATCGAAAATGATCATTGAGAAATGTGCCAAGTCAATAAAGGATTAAGAAAGCATTTGCAAGGGATGACTGCAACTTTGAAGGTAGTCGATCAGAAAAAAAAGAATGGCTTGGGGTATAAATTGAATGTTGCTCGAAAGAAAGAGTTATTTAAGAAGGATAAAATAAGTGGATAGCTAAAGAGATGGGCTTGTAACTAAAAATGGATGAAATTACTTTACTTCTCTTCAAGATGTTTTTCATTCTGCCACGTATCTAGACTCGACAAAAGAGAGGTCACATAGGAAAGGTCCTAGTTTTGCTAAGGAAGGCCTTGGAGAATTTTAGTATCTCTATTGGTTGTAGGGTAAGAGATCTTCGAGTTGGGTATTCTCTTCGTTTATGATCCTTAGATTTAGAATAATACCAAGATCTCTATAGCTTATAAGCTTTATCTTTAATGATTGGTAAGAACTTTGCCTTACATGTTGAAGCCCAACAATATTCAAGGGTTTTATTTATTGGCTCAATTTATTGGTTATTATTAAATAAATAACAAGCAGAGGCATTTTCATATCCATGCATATTTATTTTCTTGTAAATACTTTATTTCTTGAATTGATTATCTTTTCTTGAATAAACCAACATTATTGATACCATAATATATCTTGATTTGCAATGTCTTGATATATATGCACCTAAAGCTTCAATGCTTAAACCTTCCTTAGGTATCTTGACATAAAAGATATGGAGAGAAGGGTTAATTCTCTGAGAGTCATTTTGATAAAAATTTTATGAGGATGAAATGTATTCTAATCAAAATTCTAAAGACTATTACTTGCCCTCAGATTTAGCAAGATTGATCAAGCAAGAGGAAAGACAAATCATACCTCATAAGGAATGTAAAAGAGAAGTCAAAATAGGGACTATGATATCCTTGTCCATTCAGAAAAAATTGATTGTTCTTTTGAAAGAGTTTAAAGATGCATTCACTTGGTCATATCAAGATATGTTAGGAGTCAATACAAACATAGGGTGTATAGGCTCTTATTGGAACCAAAGTGTAAACTGGTGCAATAGAAGTTAAGAAGAATAAACCTATATATGCTTTTGAAGATAAAAAAAAGGTGAAAAAGCAAATATATGCTAGATTCTTAAAAATGGCTAAGTACCCTGAATGGGTGGCAAGTATTATGCTTGTCTAACGAAAGATGGAAGAGTGTGCATGTGTATAGATTATCAGGACTTGAACAAAGGAAACCCTAAGGATAATTTTTGGTTACCCCATATGGATACATTGGTCAACAATAAACAAATTTTTTTTTCCTTCATGGATTGCTTTTTTTTTGGTTATAACTATATTGAGATGGCACTATATAATATGGAAAAAACCATGTTTATGACCTTTGAGGTATATTTTATTATAAGGTGGTGTCATTCGGTTTGAAGAATACCAAGGCAACATATCAAAGAGCCATGGTGGCTCTATTCCATAACATTATGCATAAAGAGATAGAAGTGTGTATTGATGATATGATTGCCAAATCTACTAAAGAGAGTGAGCATGTTGGAAACCTTAAAAAGTTTTATCTAAGGTTGAGAAAATTCCAACTTAAGTCAATTCTACTAAGTGTACTTTTGGTGTTACCTCTAGGAAATTATTGGGCTTCATGGTTAGTGAACAAGGAATAAAAGTGGTTCTTGCAAAGGTTAAAGTCATTTGGGACTTGCCACTACCTTGTACATAAAAAAAGGTGTAAAGTTTCTTGGAAAGATTGAACCATGTTACTAGATTCATATCCTAACTTATTAATAACTCTGATATGATATTTTAACTTCTGAGGGAACAAGATCCTATTAAATAAAATGATGAATGCCAAGAAGCATTTGAAAAAGTGAAACACTACTTTTCTAATCTACCTATATTGGTGCCACCAGTGTTAAGATGACTATTGATCTTATGCTTGTCAATATTTAAAAGGTCTATGGGTTATATGTTGGGCATATAATGAAAGAGGAAGAAAAAGCAGCCAATTTATTACTTCAATAATAAGTTTACAGATTATGAGGTTAATTACCCTTTGGTGGATAAAATGTATTTTGCACTGGCATAGGCTGTATAGAGGCTTAGCAGTTTATGCTCTGTTACATAACTATGTTGATTACAAAGTTTTATCTGCTTAAGTACTTATGTGAAGTTTTGGCTCTCTTGGGAAAGACTGCAAGATGGTAGGTGCTGCTTTCAGAGTTCAACATAGTGTATATAAATCAGAAGGCCGTAAAGGGCAGTGTCATAGCCAATTTCCTAACAAATTAGTCTATAAAAGATTATGAGCCATTGGATTTTGATTTTTCTAATGAGGATTTGATGTGTACATCTTAGAGAAAGAGGTGTCAATAGAGGATAAAACTTGAGAGATGTACTTCAATAGTGCTGCTAATGCCATAAGATATAGTATAGGAGCAATATTGATTTCCCCATTAGATACCATTATCCACTTACTATTAGACTGAATTTATAGCAAAAATATAGCAGAGTATGAAGCATGTGTTATAGGGTTACATGCTGCTATAGAGTGAAAAGTGAAATTCTTAAAAGTGTGTAGTGATTTAGCTCTAATGATATATTAGCTTCAGGGTGAATAGGAAATTCGTAATAGGAAGTTAGTGTAGTACAAGAAGTTAATTCTCAGAATGGTGAAGCAGGTTAAGAGGATTGATTTTTAGAATTTAGCTAGGGAAGAGAATTAAATCGCCAATGCTTTAGCTACTTTTTCCCATGATAAAGGTGACGATAGGGCTAAAATGATGTCAATTAAGATAGCTATTCATGAGATCTTGCTCATTGCCATATGTAGAGGTTGAGGAGAATGGTCAGCCATGGTATAGAATAGATAGTATCCAAATTATGTTATTGGAAATGACTAGAGAACTATTTAAAAAGTGGCTATGAATTTTATCCTTGATGGTAAAATCCTATACAAAAAAAAGTTGGGACCAAGATCTTTTACAGAGTGTAGATGCCATTGAAATTAAAAAAATAATGGACAAAGTCCATGAAAGGATATCTAGAACACACCCTAATGGAAACATGATGGCTAAGTTGATCATAAGTCTGGGATATTATTGCTTGACCATAAAGGCTGATTGCATAAAGTATGTGTGCAAATGTCACAAGTGTTAGATATATGAAGATAAGGTTAATGTTCCTATATCATAGTTGCACATGATAACATCTCTATGGCTATTTTTGATGTAGGGAATAGATATGATAGGACTAATTATGCCTAAGGCTTCGAACAAGCACCATTTCATCTTAGCAGTAATAGAGCACTCCACAAAATGGGTGGAAGCTGTTTCTTATGCGAATATCACTAAGTCAGTGGTATGTGAATTTGTCAAAAGAGGAATCATATGCTAATTGGAATACCAAAAAGAATTACTACTAATAATGCCTCAAATTTTAAAAAGAAAATGATGTGCAAAGTGTGTTCACAATTTAAATCATTATAAGTCAGCAACATACCACCTTAAAATGAATAGGGTAGTGGAAGCAACCAATAAGAACATGTCAAAGATGACCAAGGCGTAAAAAAAATGGCATGATAAGTTGCCATTTGCTTTACATGCTTATTAAACTTTAGTTCATACCTATACAGATACCACCTGTTTTCCTTGGCTTTTGGGATAGAAATGGTGCTACTAATAGAGATAGAAATTCTGTCATTACGAGTTTTAATAGAAGTTGAATTAGAAAAGGCTGAATGCTTCAGATCTTGGTATAAGCTACTTAATTTCATTAAGGAGGAAAAGGTTGACAATTATGTATCATGGGCAGATTTATCAAAAGAGAATGAGGAAAGCATATGATAAAAGAGGTTTATCATTGATAGTTTCAGAAGGGTAAGCTTATGCTTAGAAAGATTTTTTCGATCTATAAAGATGCTCGGGGCAAGTGGACTCCAAATTAGGAGAAGCCTTATATGGCGAAGAGTGCATTCTTTGTCGAAGCACCAATATTAATTGAGATAGATGGAAATAAGTTAACTGGTCTAATAAATTCTGATAGAGTAAAAAAGTATTATGTTTAAAGAAATAGTGTAAAGATAAATGCATAATATTGTTGGGTTTATGTAAGGGGGAAATGCTAAAGGTTAGGGTTTGCAAGATTCCACACTAAATGCTAAAGGTTATTAGGTTTGCAAAATTTCACACTAAATGCCCAACTATTGTGTTCATATGGCTATAAGCAATAGTTCACTCTTGTTTGAGATAACGTGTACAATAAAAAAAAAGATGTAGCATAGTCTAAAAGAGCTTTTAGAAGAAAAGCTACATCTAAATGAATTGATTTATCAAATGGTATCTTGAAGAGTTAAACTAGATTTATTCTCTAAAAATGTAAGATCTTATTAATTAAAAAACGTACATGTTGAATCTTTTTCTTTGTCAAGCATTCACTAAATCTTCGTTAAGCATTCACTAAATCTTCTTTGTGAATTTTTAAACATTTTATTTGTTAATTGCTAAGTATTTTAAATTAAAGAAATGAATTCATGATAAACTTTTTACTTAGCTTATCCCTATGTTGGTATCATTGCTTATTGATTTGTTTAGTGATGATTAATAAATTAATTAGGAATTAACATAGGATGCCCTGATATTTTGATAGGAAAGACTAATATTCTATCATGAAATCGATATCTATTTTAAATTTTGGTGATTTAAGGTTTGAGATTACCTAAGCGAAGAGATTAATGCTTAAAAAAAAGAAGCATGAGAATGAAAAAAGAAAATGCCAAAGAAAGCCATGGGATTTATAGATGATAATGAAGCTTAGAGGATGTTATCTAGTTGAAGGAAATAGGTATCAAATGTTTTTGGAAGAACAAAAGATGAGAATGGAAGAAAAAATGGTAATGAAAACTATGATTGAGTTTGAAAGATATGAATGAAAGTAGAATTATCATAACAAGTGTTTTGCTAAAATCGAGCAAATTATGAATGAAATTGAGATGGTTCTTGTATTATGATTGCATATTAACATAAAAGTTGGAATCATGCATATGTTTTCGTATTGCATTATTAGAAAATTACTCACAAGGAAGATATCCCAATAATGTCTACGGAAATAAGGTTTATTCCCAAATAAATGATACATTAGGTAATATCATTTCTTCCTCAATGAGTTAAATCAAATTTAGTTGGCATGTAGGGAGAGAAGAAAAAAGGCCCAGTCCAGTTGGTTAGGTAGATAACCAGCAAAATTGGCACCATATATAGAGGTTTTACCCTGTAAAAAGAAATGTTTTCTCTTATCCGCTTCACTGGTTATGTGGAAGACTAGTCTAGTCAGGTTTAAGTCAACTTTGTTTGCTTAAACAAAAAGTCAGATGAAGTTTTTTTTTTGTTAGCTTCACTTGGTCAAGCAGATGACCAGTAGAGTCAGTTGTCCTCTTTATTTAACTACGTGAAATGTCGATAAAATAGGTTAAGTTAACTTTATTCAATTAAGTATAAGATTAAATAGAGATTTTCTTTTGTCAATTTCACTTAATTAGTTAGAAGACTGGTGAAGTTTATGGTCCATTTGTATGCTTTATTTGAGTAGGCAAAAGGTCAATGAAGTTAATTTTCTTTTTGTTCTCTTTATTCAATTAGGTAGAAGATTGGTGAAGTAGCTTTTTGAGTCAAGTCCTCTTCTTTTGGCAATGTGTATGTCTATTAAAGTAGGCATCGTGTGTAAGTCCACTTTATTTGGTTATGTGGAAGATCAAAAGAACTGGCAACCCAACTCATCTTTGTTTGGTTAGATAGAAGACTGATAAAGTAGGTAGCATGTCAATCCGCTTTATTTGGTTAAGGAGAAGACCAGTAAAGTTGGCATTTTTAATTTTCTTGTTAAGTCCAATCTATTTAGTTAGGCAAAAGAGTAGCAGATTTGGCTCCTTATCGATTAAGTGAAAAATTGTTAGGGATTGATATCCTTTATATTAGTAATAATTAGTTAGGGTATTACATGTGTAAAAACAAAAATCTTTTCATAGAGAAGCTCTTTAGGTCTAGATAAAATCATGTTTATTTAGTCTTTATCTTGTTTTTAAGCTCTTAGCAAAATCCAGAGATGGGTAACTGTAAACACTCTATTTTGTCAGACCTTTAATTGACTTTTCTTGGTTTTAGGGGATCAAGTGGAGTTTCTTAGGTTTAGGTCCACTTGAATGAATTATAGATGATAGAAAGGTCAAATTGGAGTGTTGGTTGGTTTCCATAAGCTTGGTTTAACATAATGAGGCATTCAAGCTTAACTATTTGATTTAGAAGGAAAGTGTAAGGTTTTGAAAATCGAGACCTGGGTCTTGAAAATCCAAAAATGTCAAAAGTTGACTAGTAAGAGTCTCTTAAGGTGATTGGAATCCTTATTAAGATCATTTAGGTGAAAAAAAGATTTGTTTTAAAAGTCATAATAAAAAATCCACAAAGTGGCAGAAGTTAACTTTAAGCAAAGTTAACCTTTTAACCTACAGTTAGATTTTGAAATTGAAAGAGTTCTAGAACTTGGATTTTGAAATTAATTACACCAAGATAAAATTGAACATTGACTTTAGGTGAAGAAAGTATAATTAGGACTGGTCATGAAAGGATGTCAGAAATTTAAAATGCTAGGATTTCCTGAGAGCTTAATCCGAGAGGTTCGGGATAGAAATTTAGAATTTTTTTTAGAGAATATCATTAAGACACATTTTTACTACAGTATGGAATATTTAATTGCATTTTTACCTAGATAAATCATGATAAATTGAATGGCATAAAAAATTGTACAAGATTAATGCAAGAACAATGCCTTGGCCATATTCAATATATGCATACTACATCAAATTTTATTTATCAATTCATTAAAGGTATTAATGTCATTTCTTCTAAGTTTGTTAGAAGGTTACTGATTAAGCTAAGATCACACTAAGATGATTTAAGCCTAAATCACCAACTGTAAGACTTATAAATAGGGGTGAATATCTATATGTTCACAACTTTTTAAACACTTAAAATTTTTTTTTAAAAAATCTAGAATATTCATTTTTCTTTCAAGCTTTTATCACCTTTAGAAGAAAACTAAGCTTGGAATATGTATAATTTCTATCTTATTTTCTTTTATTTCATTTCAATTTCAAGATTTTGATGATTAATCCATGCTTTTTTATGCTTAATTGATGTCCAGCCAAGTTTTTTTCATGTTCTACTTGATTTGACCAACTTGAATCATGATAATCTCATGCTTTATCTTGATTTGAGCTATGATTGATTTGATTTCTTTTTGTTTGAAAGATGATTTTATGACTAATTGTTGAAATTCAACTTAAAAATGAGCTTAGAGATCAAAACTAGGTTTGAAAAAGATGATTTCACTTGATCTAGGTTTTGGCTAACATGATTTCAAGGCATTTTCATGATTTGAACTTCGTTAAGCAAGGATTTAATAATATTAAGCTGAAATTATCAAGTTTAGTTGAAGAATTCATAGTTCTCTAGCTTAACGAGTGGCTCAAAAACCTCTAATAACTTGTTTCTAGGTTTGACTAGCTTAGGTTAGTTTGATCCTATGCTTAAGCGATTTAATTTTGCATGATCTTGCTAATTTAAATTATTGTGAGCTGACATTTTAGTAAATAAAACTTGAATCTAGTGCTAAATGATGAAATTCTAGGTTTTTGAACTTAGCAAAGTGTTCATACAAGCTCAAATCCTTTAGCTAGGTTCGACCATGGTAGTGCTTAGGTGTATCATACCTGGCTCTGCTAATTAATGCTTAAATGGTGAAATCTAGAAAAATTAAGCTGAAATGAATTCAGGTAAGTTGAAATTAATGCTCAATTGGATAAATTAAGAAGCTTAGTTGTTTTTTTGTTGAGCTTAAATGTTTGAAATTATGTTTTGATTGTTAATCATGTTGATTGAATTGAATTTAAGCTTGTTTTCTTGTGTTTGATTGTTAAATGATGAGAATTTGATAAGAATTGATGATTTAGATGAGCATAATTAGTTTAAAAGCATTTAACCATGTTGAATTTGTGTTTAGAATAGGTATTGTGGATGATTATGGTAGGACTATAAGTTAGTATTCTATATGTTTGATAAAATGCATGTTAGCGTGTTTAAGATATGTAGAAAAATAATTTTTTTTCAAAAGATCCCTCAAGGGTAATCTTTGGTTCACTTGATCAATAGGTGAGTCAAGGTTTGGATTTGTTTAATAAGCTCTTTTATGAGTAGCTTGGGATATTAAATAGAATAGCTTGATTTAGAGCGGATTAGAAGCAAATAAAAATATTTCTAAGTGTAAAAACATGATTTGTTGAGTCTAAACTTGGTGAACCTTGTGCCATTGGATGACATTTAAGTAAGTCAAATTGCATTGTTTAGTGTCATTTAGTTGCTGGTTATAGCACACAGTGAGTAGCATTGGTGTGCCTCTCACTTGTTGAAAATGAATAATAATGAATAAAAGTGATAAAAGTGGAGATATTTGCCTGACTCTAATGCATATCGCTAATGTCAGAAGGCATAGTTCTAGGTCATGGCACTTAGAAGTCTTTGTTGTTTCCTTATAGAAGATATTCATAGAGTCTATATGGTATCATTACTGGTTGTTCAAACATTCGAAAACATGTTTTAAAAATTTGACAGAAGGCTTCATGATCATAAGTTGTGTCAGAGCTATTATTGTAGCCCAAAACAGTATTTTCATAAAAAAGAACTATTTCAAATAGGTAATGGAACTTAGGAATTTATGTTAAGATTTTTCTTGTAATCCTCATTGATTGGGCTAGGTAATAAGCTTTTGAAATGTTTGATTACATAATTGGATGAATACAGAAAAAACCTGGAACCTAAGCTATTTACATGGCTTTGTGTAATGCCTAATTAGTAACACAAGCCATTTTTTATGAGGATAATCATTTTTGTGTACTTTTCTTATATTTTTAGATATAAATAAAATGAATAAGCTTTTTGATCGTGTATGGCTCATCTAGTGGGTATTATGGACAAATTAGAAAGAAAATCAAAAAGCCAAGCTAGTTAGACATACTATGCGATGCAGTAGCCTCTAATTAAAAAATATATGTGACAGCCAAAATGATTTTGTGGCATTTTTTGAATAACTTTAGGTTAAAATATAATGAGTCAGTATTTATTAGAATTTTTGATGATTTTATGTGATAGGAATAATCCAAAATAAACTGGGAAAGCTTGAAAGGTTAAATTTGTCCCTTGCTTTCAAGTCAAGTTTAATGTCTTCTATTCGAGGTATTTGAATGCCTTGGAAGTGATCGTAGGAGTCATATTTAGTGTGTCAATAGGTCTAGGTGGTTCGTATAGAAAGTCCCTGGTGGCTCACATAAAAGCTCCCTAGTTGAATTAAATGAAGCTGATTTTTATTTTTTTCAGAGTTGAAATTTCATCAATTTAGATTAAGTGTACTATTTTTGTAATTTCTTTTAAATGGAGTCAAAATTGATAAAAAGTATTAAAAATGGAGTTAATTTAGTGATTAACATTAGAGTCAAATATTTTTATAGAATTTTTCCTTTTTAAATAAGTTTTGGTTCAATTCAGCTGTAAATTCAAGCTAGTCCTAATAAGATTTTTAAGATACATTTTTAGAGGTATTTGTTTGATTTTGGTTAATAAAAAGGTGATTATGATTGAACGTATATGATTAAAATCGAGAAAACAAATTCAGATATATATGATTAGTTAGTGCCAAGTATTGGGCATCATAAGAGGGACTGAGTCCTTACTTATGGTATAATCGACTTTCGAACCTAATTTTATAGATCTCTAGCATATGTAGGCTATAAGATCATTCCTTCAGAGTTTTGTAACTCTTTAAATAATGGTTTTAATAGGCGACTGATCAACCTAGCCAAAAAAGATCGTTGATGACTTTTTAACCTAGTTACTCTTATTTTCTGGTATGAAAGGTTCAGACGAACGGTTTGTCTAATAGGTTGGGGCCTTGTGATGATTCGGAGTGTTGTCTGCTAAGGTTCTATCTCGATATCTTATGACATTAGTGCTGTTTTAGTAAACTTTTAGGTTTTACAACCATTTATGCAATTTCATGCATCTTAGGGTCATTTCAGTAAATTTTTATGATTTAGGACCATTTATGCAATTTCATGCATTTTAAGGTTATTTTAGTATTTTTGCCATACTTTAGGATATTTTATGCATTTTCATGCATCTTAGGGTTATTTTGGTAATTTGTAATGTTTTAGGGACTTTTATGTAATTTTAAGTATGTTGATTATATTTTAGACCATTTTCCATAACTTAGAGAGTTTTACATTATACCATGCATTTTAATGTCATTTAGATAATTTTCTATGATATAAAGGCTTTTATGTACTTTTATGAATTTTAGGGTCATTTAGGTCATTTTTCATGATCTAAGAACATTCTTGCAATTTCATATATTTTAGAGATATTTAGTCATTTTCTATGACTTAGGAGTTATTATACAAATTTTTTGTATTTAAATCATTTTCTATGATTTAGGGACTATTCCATAATGTCCACACTTGCTGGGTCCATTTAGATTATTTTCTATAATCAAAAGATCATTTTGCAATTGTATGCATGAACTTTGCGGTCATTTTCATGATGTTATGCTTTAAATTTAATATGTTTATACATTTATTGTAATGTAATATTTTTTTAAAAAAATCCGAGGCAATATCCATAGGTTAAGATAGTACATAGGGGTGCTTTCGGTATATGAAAGTCACCTCATCAATTATTTTATACAAATGAATACCCTCTTTAAACAAGTAAATCAGGATTTTCAATTTCTTCAAAAATAAAACTTTTGTATTCATCTAGGTTTTTCGAAAAGGTGCAAAAAATATTTTAATTTTTTAAAAAATATAAAAATTTGATTTACCTAAAATGGAAAATAATATTAATTATAAATAATTTCAAAAAAGGGAATTATAATTAAATATAAAAATTAAAACCAATTATAATGAGACTTTAGTTAACATAAAAATAAAAGGTACTGATTTTCGAGCATCTTGAGAGGAATCAATCCTTACTTGTGATTGTAATCAACCTGAACTCTTTCACACGAACTCTAATATAAATATAGACCTCAGAGCTTGTTTTTAGGGTGTCATAACTCTTAAAATACAAGCTTTGGTAGACGATCAATCTCACCTAGCCAAAACTAGATTTGTGTTGACTTTAAATTATTTGATTATTTTGTAGTGACCATTTAGGGTTAAATTAGATGTACAATTCTTCTGACAATTTAGTCCTAATCTAGTACAAGAAAATAAAATTTATTTAAGTTTAGTACGTTAAACTCATGTTTTGCACATTAGAACACCCTAACGTCCATGAAGTGCTTATCACTGTTATTGATACTTACCACTATTTTAAAATGTCAATCATTAAAGGCCCAAGTATTGATACTTAAAGGTGGGGTATCAATACTCGTGCCATATTTTGCATAAAAAACCATGTTTTGGCTCTCCGATAGCCCTTAGTTATCCAACGTGGACTTTGGCATCCTCGTCGATTTTAGGTAGAGGCAGATGGCAATTTTATACCTATTATTCTTGATTTTTTGGGCCTGCACAAAAATATGTGTCTGTAAGGATAATCTTAGTTCTGAGTCATCTTTTGTTAAAGTTGCTTCTTATTCAACTTAATTAAAGTTTAAGTCATTTTGAGTTAAGATATTCTCGAGTTCAAATTAGTCAAGATCAACTTATTAATTTTTAAACATAACTTAAACTAAATTTGATCATGTGAATTCTATAATAATATTATAAAAATAAAAATAAATCATATTTAAAATAAATGAAGTGCTACCATGTACATGAGATTGTTCGTTGAATTTATTTAAATATTTTTAAAATATGTATAATTTTATACTTATAAAAAATTATGAATCTTAACAAATAACCATTGATGATAAAAATTTTACCATCAATCTTAAAACTTTAAATAGTTTACTACTAAGATTAAATTATATTTAAAAATTTTATTATAATAAATATTTATCCAAAGTAATTTGCTCCACTCGATTTGATTTAGACCTGACAATTTTTGTCAAATGCCGTGTTCGTGTTGAGTTTGATTTTTTACATAATACAATTAACATAAATACGAACACAACATGAATAAGTAATCTTGTCTAATGCTAAAATATTAACATGATACGATTGTTATATGTGCTATACATAGAGGTGTTCATGGGCCAAGCTAAACCATGGTATTAGCACTATCTATGGACCTCAAATTCTACTCAAGCCTACTTATATCTATAAATGGATAGTTTAAACCTCTTTAGGCCCATTTATATTTTCTAATTTTTTTAAATAAATTTTAATCTTTAGTAATTTAATAATTTAATCTTTATATATTAACAAAATGGATGAAGTCCATTTTCACTCCTTGTGTTTTGGTCTATATGACACTTAATATCTTGTGCTTTTTGTTGGCATTTAACCCTCTGTGCTTTGGTTGCCATTTTAGACAAAATTAACCAATATCATTAGATTTTTGCCTATCTATAATTTTATGCCCAAAATACCTTTCTTTTTCTCTATGATTTTATACAAAAGCCCTAAATCCAAATAAAAGAAAAAAAATCTAAAAGGAGTTTATTTTAATAAATAACTAAAACCCAATTCAATTAAATTCAAGATGAAAACAACTTATCTTCTTGAAAAAAATAATAATATAATGAAACAAAATTACTTAAAAAGGACAAACTTCTAAATCAAAAAGACTTTGGTATACTGACAAAAGAAGCTTACTTTGTAAAGATCGAGAGTGGCTT
The DNA here is from genome assembly GCA_038382025.1 of Adansonia gregorii. Taxonomy (NCBI): domain Eukaryota; kingdom Viridiplantae; phylum Streptophyta; class Magnoliopsida; order Malvales; family Malvaceae; genus Adansonia; species Adansonia gregorii. Next base: position 29,155 of record JBBYHO010220746.1, on the reverse strand, counting down.
TAAGGAGTGAGAAATTGGAAAAGGATTTTGGTAGGAACGATTAGAGATATAGGATGTTTTGCAATGGAGTTTAGGGCTATTGGTAAGTGAAAAAGTTGGGTTAGAAATGGTTTGGTAATGAAGACTTGGCTAGAAACATGTTAAGATTGTAACCTTGGCATTAATGGGTTAGAGAAAAAAAACCTAAACTTTGAAGTGCAAAAACTTGGCTGTCTTGTTTCTTGGGAATAAAAGTGCAAAAATCTCTTCTCCAACCACTCACTATTATTAAAAACTTCTTTTGCTTAAGTTACGTCTCTTCCCCACTAGGGTGAATTTAGTTTATAAAAAAGAATTTGCTTAAAAATTTAAAAAAAAATTAATTTTGTTATAGAATTTTTCAAACCTTTTGGTGGTGAGTGAAATCAAGAGAGGCTGAGTTGTTTTTTTAAAACCTTTGGCAAATTAAACTTTGATAAATAAGTTTGAGAAATCTAAGCTAAGGGCTTTGGAGAGCAATGTTATTCAATAAATAAAAGCAATTAAAGAGTAAGGGAAGAAGAAGCAAACGTAAGTATTTAGACCTTAATTGCCTACGTCCTCTACCTAAGCTTCACTTGCTTTGGATTTCTCCAATTCACTAACTTGAATTGTCTACCTTTCAAGGACAATATATGGCCTTTACACTCCTAATCTTTTATGGCTAAGATAGACCCCTTCTTTACTTTTCAATGGCTAAGTAGAAGCCTCCCTTTTTTATAAAGATTTTGATGTCAACAATGAAACCTCTAAAGGCTAGGGTGTTTACAAGAGTTTAAGCATAAAGGATGATAATTCTAAAGATAGAACACAAAGAATACAAGAATGGGTAGGAAAAATTAATCCTATACACAAAGACCTACTTAAAACTATAAAAAAACATGAAAAACATGACTCTAAGCTTAATCTCTTAGTTCATTTTTTTGTTGGAGGTGTTTAAGAGGCTTATTTATAGCCTTGATCATGAATATGGCTATTAGGAATGTTTGGTGGACTAATATAGTCGTTGGAGGCTTTATTTAAGTGATTTTTATTAATTCTCGCCAGATTATATTGATACATTATGTTGTGTATTGATACATGGCTTTTATTGCTACAAAATATTACCATGACAACCCATTGTATCGGTACATTCCAGAATGTATCGATACATTTTAGGATGTATCAATACATGAATAATGATTTCTACATTTCACGGTAATTCAACTACTGCCAAGTATTGTATTGATACAAATACTTAGGATATCAATACATTCAAAAGAAAATCAACTTTAAAGGTTTTTCATGACTTTAAAACTTACAAAACTTATCTAAAAAATGTTTTACACCAAAGTATGCATTAAAAACACATTTTTGAGTGTTTAAAAGAGTTAAACATATTTTTTTATTGTTCAAAGTGTTTTTAAATAATTCATGAAAAAATAATAACTTGAAAATATTCAAATGTAAGCAAATCTTAAGTTTTAGTTATATTAGAACTAAGAATAATTCAAAGCTAATATAGCTAATAGTTTCCCCTTTTTTGATATGACAAAACTTGAGATAAATTTGTTTGTCAAACTTTCCCTTAGTCATTTAAATATTTTCAATAAAACTTCCCCTCAATAAAGGCATTACTATAAATTTTGAATATTTTATAAAATGCTTTTAAAAAACTTGGCAATGGCATTTTTGTTCATACTTAGCTATAAGAACCCTAACATAACGTATAAAAGATTTCATGAGATATTACTATATACACATATGAAATCTTTCTATTTGCTAGAATATATATCAATAAAGCACAAGCAAATTACCCCTAAATTTTTTTTAAAACATAAAAAAGTTAAAGATAGATTACTTCAAAGCTAAGGGACTAATTACAATAAGATTTCAAAGAGGTATACTCCTTTTGAATCATGTATGAGCATGTATTGCAATTCTTGAAAAAAAAATAAATGTATTTAAACTCTAATGCATAGTTCATAATATTCGTGTGTTCCTATGCAGACTTTTAAGCAATTTGAGATTATGAGTGTTAAAATCAAACTAATTGATAAAGGATATCAAGATTATTAATCCAATTGTTGCCTAGATGCAAAATAGATATCAATTTTTTGATTTTTAGTACACATGCATACTACTCATAATCATTCAAGTTGTTAGCTTCAAAGGAAAGATTGAACCAAGATGGGGTGAATTGGTTCTATAAAAACTTGATAAATTTAAAGTAAACTAAAGATTAAAAATAAGTAAGGAAGAGAAAAACCAATAATTGATGTATAGAGGTTCAATCCTTTAATTTGCCACCTACATCCTCTCTTCTTGGTATTTTCTTACCAAGGTGATTCTCATAGTTTATTAAGAAAATTGTTGCCTTTAACGCTAAGGTATAACCTTACACAATTATCTTTTAAGGCTTAGATAGAACCTTTTAATTACTTTGAGAATTATACCCCAAACTCTCAAATATTTTCACTTACTTTCACATAACCCCTTTTAGATATATAAGAAGTATTTTGCAAACAAATTAAACCTCTAGTGGGTAGATGTTTGCTGGAATTTAAATACAAGATGAATGAGATACAAATAGACTTGAAGAGTATGAATTTGACACAAGTGGAAATAAAAAATTTGATGATTTTGAGCTTTTGTTGTTTAATGATTCAATAAAATCTATATCTCTGCTTCTTTAGCTATTTGGAACCTCTATTTATAGTTAAAAATTGATTCATAGACATTGGGCATTTAATGTGGTGGTTGGAGAGCCGTTATAGCCTTCATAAATGCTTGTTTCTGTTTAATCCTGCGCTATAGTATCGATACAATACCAATAGTATCGATACAGAAATAAAAAAAGTGATCGCTACAGCTTGTTCTATCGATACAAAGATCTGAGTATCGACACTAAGCAAGCTGTATTAATACAGATACCATTTTATCGATACATATGAGGGTTTCAGCCAAACTTTAGCTATTGCCAAGCCTTATATCGATACATATGGGTTGTGTATCGATACTAAGTAGCATGTATCGATGCATACACACTTGTATTGATACATTTGAGGGTTTCATATAAACCTTGGCTACTGCTAAGCCTTGTATCGATATTATGGGGTGAGTATCGATACTAAGCAGGCTTTATCGATACCTTTATACTTTTATCGATACATTTGAGGGGTTTTACGCATAGTATCGATACATTTGTTCTTTGTACTAATGCTAACATTCAAAAATGTTTATGAAATGATTTTTGTTTACTTAAACAAATCTCAAGAATTATTCTAAGTATAAATATACTTTTTAGAGCATATAATTTTTGACAAATTACAAACTTAGTATTTTTGAAGATGATTTTCAATTTAAACACAAATACCAAGTTAAATATTAATTTAACTAAAGTTGTTTGTTATATCAAAATCAAAATCAAGGTTAACAATCTCCCCCCTTTTTGATATAAAAAAACTTAAGATAAATTTGCTTGTGTTTGAGATTAATGAAAAATAGCTCCCCCTCAATAAAGCTATGGTTTTAAAAAAATTTATTTTAAGTAACAAAAATGAACTCCCCCTCAATAAATTGCCCAAGGGTAGAAAACAAGCTTATGTTCAACATGTAATTAATTCATTGAAAGCAACATATTGGGAATTTAAGGCCTTTCTCCTCCTTTTTGTTATATCAAAATAGAATTCAAGGATAAGTAAACATAAGCAAGCATCAGTAGGATAAATTAGTAAAGCAAAAGATGCTCAAGGTAATGCAAAACATAGAGTAACAGAGAATTCTAAAACCATAAAGTCTAACAATTAAAGAGATATCCTAACAACATAAAGTTTGATAAATTAATAAATGCCCTTAAGTTGACTAGACCTCATTAGCCGGAGGATCCTCGCAGGTAAAGGAGTAGGTCGAGGCACACGAGGAAAAGCAGCCAAGAAAGCATGGAATTACTCCATTAGAACTCGGTGACTTTGCTTAAGAATAGAGAGACGAGCATCAATGGTGTCGAATCGTCCCTCCCATGCATCAAAACGGCCCATAATAGATGTGAACATTGTCAGAATGTCTATAGGCACGGAAGACTAGGTAACAAAAGTCGAAGATGGGAGAGGCTCATCATGCTTTATTTCATCATGATCATCGGGAGCGGGAGCATCCGGTTGCTCAAGTGGTGGTTATCAATGAGCCTTTGGAACGAAGTTGACCATTTGAATTTCATATCCAGCAAGTCCCATGGATTTATGACCGATGTAGTGGTATGTGGTTACCATTATTTCCAGGTCGCATAAAAGATTAAGACCTTGGGTGTCAAAATAGTAACTCAAGGCCATAGAAAAGACTATGACAACCATGTACACATAGAACAAGGTCCACGAATATGAAGTAGGCTAAATTTAGACGATTGTCGAATTAAATCATATGTAGCCACCAATAATTCGAGTCGCTAATCAAGGTATGTTTGGTTCCATATGGACAGAGCAAATGTGGGATGATAAGATGAAGCAAGTGATCGATCGAAGGAAGAAGTGTGGGTTTATTGTATGGGGTATGCAATGCGGTAGGAGTCGAGCCTTTGTAGATGACACTTTTACTTGAAAAATCGATGGCAGATACGACTAGTTGATGAAAAGATCTTATCCCAAAAGATAGGACCAAATATCAATAACATTATCATGTTTATCAATAATAAGAGAGGCATTGCTAAAGAATGCACAGACAAGATTTTCATGAATCGAAACATTTAAGGAAAAGATTTTGGTCCATCCAAAGGTTTCAAGGATTTGAAAGTTAGGATAATTAATGGATCAAAGAAAAGGAAAGTCCATGACTCAACATTATTGGATGGGCATCCGAGCATAGATGGTTGTGAAATGCTCCCGAGCTTGTGCGTGGCAGAAACATAAGTAAAAAAAAGATTGATTTTAGGGTTGAGGTGGTTGACGAGAGGAAAAATGGAAGTATGGGTGACAGGACCTCGATGGCATGCTATTTGTTTGGTTTTAGGAGCCATGGTTATGTTTGAGGACTTTTGTTGAGTAGGTGGTGCGGGAACAGGTTGAATGGGTAAAAGGCTAGTTGAGGAAAATAGTCGAATAGGTGGTGGGCACTAAAATCAATTTACAATTGGTGCGATGTAGTGAATAAATCCATAATCAATCACACAAGCAAGGTGGGGAATAGTTTAGGAATAAGAAAAAGTTAAATTTTGGGAAGAAATTTGGACAAAAGTGATGGATTGAGAGAGGAAAGTGGTGAGGGTTAGGGTAATAGGGATTTTGAATTCTTGATGGTTTAGATGATGGTGAGTGATTTTCAAATGATTTTGGGAAAATGTGATAAGGGATATTGGTTTATGGAGCAATCGATTCAGAGATAAAAGGGTAATGATGATGAGTTTTGAAGATTTAAGAATGGAGTGGGAGAGGGATGGTTTTGTGAACAATGCCTTCAAATGATGAGATTTTAAGTGGGAGGTTCTAAATGAACAGTGAGTATCGATACAGAAGAAGCAGTATTGATACTAAGAACATTTTTAGGTTCTGTATCGGTACAAGAAACTGGGTCTCGAGACTTAGATCAAATTGCTATGGATAGATACACACTGAGAAGTATCGATACAATGTATCAATACAGAAGAGGTAAGTATGGATACAAAGAACAAATCTAGGTTTGTATCGATACAATGAAAACAAGTTTCAATACATGGAAGAAGAATGTACAGGAATCGATACAGATGGCCTAATATGGGGTCATTTCCACTAAGATGACATCAAATTTAGATGCATTTTTTTACCTAATTATTCGTTAAGAAAACATTTAAAAGTATAACTTGGATCAAAATCAAGATCATTCAAAATTTAATCAAGATCCAACAAAATTATCCAGGAATGAACATTATCAAACAAGTAGGTTTGTAAAACTAGTTTCATCAAACTAAGCATGATGCAAATAATAGTAAGGCACAGTATCAAGATTAGATTAATCATGAATAGCCAATTTCTCTTTTAATTATGCAAAATCTATCCTTGTAAAGTGGTTTAGTGAAAATATCAGCTAATTGATGCAAGGTATCAACATATTCAAACACTGTATCAATTTTTTGCACATGATCTCTAATAAAATGATGTCTAATTTCTATGTGCTTGGTTCTAGAGTGTTGGATTGGATTTTTGGTGAGATAAATGGCACTACTATTGTCACACTTAATTGGACTATGATCCATGGTAATGCCAAAACCTTCCATTTATTGTTTTATTCATAAAATTTGGGCACAATAACTTTCTGCGGATATATATTCCACTCTGGTTGTGGATAAAGTAGCACTATTTTATTTCCTGGAAAACCAAGATATGAGCATATTTCCAAGAAATTGACATGTACTAGAAGTGCTTTTCCTATCAATTTTACATCCACCAAAATCCGCATCCGAGTAAGCATGTAAGATAATAGTGATTCTTTTGGATACCATAAGCCTAGATTTAGAGTATCTCTAAGATATCTAAAGATTCTTTTCATGGCAATTAGATGTGACATTTATGGTGATGATTGGTATCTAGAACATAGGCATACACTAAACATTATGTTAGATTTACTTGTGGCAAGATATAGTAATGAACCTATCATAGACCTATAAAGTTTAGAGTTAACGATTTTACCTCTTTTATCCTTTTCAAGCTTTGTTAAAGTACTTATAAGTGTAGAACAAGGCTTTGCTTCATCCATTTTGAACCTCTTGAGTAATTCCTTGGTGTACTTTGCTTGATTGATGAAGATTCCATCTTTAGTTTGTTTAATTTGTAGCCACAAGAGGAATGTTAATTCTCCCATCATGCACATCTCGAACTCACCTTGCATTAACTTAAAAAATTTTTAACAAAGAGATTCATTAGTAGCACCAAAGATAATATCATCAACATAAACTTGAATCACTAAAATGTCCTTGGTTTTTACTTTTATAAATAGAGCTTTGTCAACATTGCCTCTATTAAAACTTTTTTCAATTAAAAATTTTAAGAGTCTTTCATACTATGCCCTAGGTTCTTGCTTTAGTCCATATAAAGCTTTAGGAAGTTTAAAAACATGATCAGGAAAATGTGGATTTTCAAAACTATGAGGTTGTTTAACATAAACTGGCTCATTAATAAAGTCATTTAAAGAAGCACTTTTGACATCCATTTGATATAATTTGAAATTGTTAAAACATGTAAAAGCTAGTAGTATTCTAATGGCCTTTAGTCTAGCTATGGGGGCATAAGTTTCATCATAATTAATTCTTTTTCCTTGACTATATCCTTTAGCTACTAATCTAGCCTTATTCCTAATTATTGTTCCATTCTCATCAAGTTTGTTCCTAAAAACCCATTTAGTACCTACAATGGGATAATTACTAGGTTTCTCAACTAAATTCCAAACTTTGCTTCTTTTAAATTGGTTTAACTCTTCTTGCATAGCCATGATCCAATTATCATCTTTTAGAGCCTTATCTAAATTCTTGGGTTTAATTTATGAAAGAAAGGCTACATAATTGCATGTATTTCTAAAGAATGATCTAGTTCTTACCTCTTGCTTTGAATCACCAATTATCTCATCATCTTTGACATAAGTCAACTCTCTAGGATGATTTTTTTCCCTTTCTAAGTGAGTTGGCTTATGTAGTTCTTCCTCTTTTGGATCTTCTTGATTATGCATTGCTTACCCTTGCTCCTTATGTGATGCTTGTTCATGGTAAATCTCTACATCATCATTATCAAAAGACACCTTCTCAAGGTTTAGTTAGCTTCATCAAATATAACATGTATTGACTCTTCAACAATTAAAGTTTTCTTATTAAATACTTTATAAGCTTTGGAATTTGTTGAGTAACCAAGAAAAACTCTTTCATCACTTTTTGCATCAAATTTACCAAGATTTTCCTTTCCATTATTTAATACAAACATTTACATCCAAAAGGTTTTTTTCCTTTAAAAAGTTCATATAGAGTTTTCTTTAGCATTGGCCTAATCATGGCTCTATTTATAATATAGCAAGAAGTAGTAATGGCTTCTGCCCAAAAATATCTTGATAAATTGTTTCTATAAAGCATGGTTCTAGCGATTTCTTCTAAGGTTCTGTTTTTTCTTTCAACAACTCCATTTTGTTGAGGAGTTTTATGTGCCGATAAGTTATGGCTAATACCATTTTTATTACAAAATTTATCAAAACCAAGGTTGTCAAATTTTTTTCCATGATCACTCCTTGCACTTGAAATAGAATAACCCTTTTTCATTTTAGATGATTTTGCAAAAAGTAATGAATTTTTCTAAGGCCTCATCTTTAGAGTGTAAGAAGAGAACCCAAGTAAACCTAGAGTAATCATCTACAATAATAAATCCATATTGTTTACCTCTTAAGCTTAATATCCAAGCATGACCAAAAAGATCAATATGAATAAGTTTTAATACTTTAGTAGTTAAGACAATATTAATTGGTTTGAATAAAGCTCTTCTATGTTTGTCTTGGACACATGCATCACATGTTCTATCATTATCAAATTTTATTTTTGGCAATCCAACAACAAGGTCTATTCTAGATAGTTTGGAGATTACATTCATACTAGCATGTCATAATTTTCTATGCCACAAACAATACAAGTCATCACTATTAGTAATGAAACAAACATTTTAAGAAGATAAATTATCTAGATGCACAACATAAGCATTTCCTTCTCTCTGTCCTACAAAAACAATTTTATTTGTCTTAACATCAACAACTTGACAATTTATTGATTCAAAAATAACTTTCATGCCTTTATCACACATTTGGCTAATACTAAGGAGATTATGCTTGAGACCTTTAACAAATAGAACATTTTCAATGTTGGATGAAGAATTGTTACCTATAGTTCCAATACCTTTAATTTGTCATTTTGAGTTATTACCAAAAGTAACCCTTCATTTATCCTTAGGCTTTAGCTCCACGAATTGATGTGTCTTGAGCATCCACTATCAAGGTACTAAGAATTTTCCATTGTTGAATTTGCCTTAAAGCAATGCTCTTTCTCTTACACCATAAAATTATATTTTCTTTTTACGTACCCAAATTTCCTTAGGTTCTTGAGTAATAGTGCTCAAAATTTTTGTGCCTTTTGGAATCCATTTTAATTTTGTAGCTTTATCTTAAGATGTGCCAACACCTTTAGGGACCCATATTCTCCTAATAAGTTTGCCTCTATAAGTGATAGTTTTTAAGGAACATGTATGGAATGTGTGACCAAGTTTATGGCAATTTGTACATATGCTAGATGTATCAAATGATTTGTTTTGTGTTATAAAGAAGTTATTGAAGTAAATTTCTTTTTTTATTCTATTATAGCCTAAACCATCTTTATCAAAGAATGCCCTTTGTGTCTCTTGCATGTTATTCAATTTTTGTTGTGCCATATAAAACCTTATAAATGAGTTATGCAAGTTTGTGTTCTTTTTGGTTAAATCATCAATATGGACTTGTAACTCATCTACTTTTTTCTTAAGATCATAATTTGTCATGCTTAGTGTTTTATTTTCTTCTTTAAGTTTAGAATTTATTTTTTTGTATTTCAAATTCATAACTTCGAATTCTAATGCTAATTCATCAAATGCATCTTGTAGTTCATCAAATGAGTAAGTATCAGCATTTGAAGATACCTTGGGCTTATCATGAGCCATGAGACATATGTTGGCCACCTCTTCATCATCATTATCGAAAGTGTCACTATCACTCTATATAGCCACCATAGCCTTTTTTTTACTTATTCGGGTTTGATTTTTTCCAAATTGGATATTTAAATTTGATATGTCCCAGTTTCTTGCAGCATAAGAAATAATTTACTCTTTCTCTTTTTTGCTTGAGTCTCCCTTCATCATTTGTTTTCTAAGAGCTCTTCTTGCGTTGTTCATTCTTATGAATTTCTTGAATAATTTTGTGAGCATGGCCATGTCTTCTTCTTCCTCGACCTCTTCATCATTATCACTAGGTGTGGTTGATTTAAAGGCAACACTTGCCTTATTTGATGGTTCTTGTCCACGCTTGATCTTCATTTTATAGGTTAGAAGAGAACCTATAAGTTCATCTAAAGAAAGTGTTTTGGGATCTTTGGATTCTTCAATTACTGTCACTTTTGCTTCCCAAGACTTAGGAGACTATTGAGTAGCTTATTTACCATCTCTTTATTTGGATAAGTCTTTCTGAGTGCCTTTAACCCGTTGATGATGTCTATAAACCTATTCGACATTTCTTTCATGGTTTTATCTATCTTCATCTTGAACAATTCATAGTGAAGTATGAGTATGCTTATTTTGGATTCCTTGACTCGATTTGTTCCTTTATGTGTGGTTGCTAACTTATCCCATACTTGCTTGGCATTGTCACATAGTGAGACTCTATTGTACTCACTTGGACCAAAAGCACAAAATAATGTGTTCATGGCCTTGGCATTTAATTATGCCATTTTAGTGTCTTATTCATCTAATTCTTTTTCCTCTTTTGGCGAAATGCAATCTCCAACTCTCTTCTTTAGAATGAGTGGTCCATTGATGATGATTTTTCATACTTCATAGTCATTTGCTTAGACAAAGAGCCTCATCCTTATCTTCTAATATGAGTAGTTATCACCATTGAAGAGTGAAGTTCTCATGATGGAATGCTCTTCAAGTCCTATAGCATTTGCATTTGTCTTAAATGCCATGAGACAAACTTCATCTTGGCTTTTCAACTTTTATGGGCTTCTTGAGGCTTTGATTACAATGTTTGCATTCTTTATTTTTAAGCTATCAAGGATCTTTTCTCAAGGTTGTAAGACTTATAATGGAGAGCAAAGCTCTTGATACCAATTGTTAGCTTCAAAGGAGAGATTAACCTAAGAGGGGGTGAATTGCTTCTATAAAAACTTGATAAATTTAAAGTAAATTGAAGATTAAAAATAAGATAAGGAAGAGAAAAACCAACAATCGATGTATAGGGTTTGGTCCTTTAATTCGGCACCTACGTCCTTTCTTCTTGGTACTTTCTTACCAAGGTGATTCCCATAATTCACTAAGGAAATTACTACCTTTAAAGCTAAGGTATAATCTTACACAACCATCTTTTGAGGCTTAGATATAGCCTTTTAATTACTTTGAGAATTATACCCCAAACACTTAAATATTTTCATTCACTTTCACCTAACCCTTTTTTGATATGAAAAAAGTATTTTGCAAACAAAATGAACCTCTAGTAGGTAGGTGTTTGTTGGAATTTAAATACAAGATGAATGAGATACAAATAGACTTGAAGAGATGATTTGATACAAGTAGAAATAAAGAATTTGATGATTTTGAGCTTTTGTTGTTCAATGATTCAATGAAATCTGTATCACTGCTTTTTCAACTGTTTGGAACCTCCATTTATAGTTGGAAATTGATTCATATATGTTGAACATTTAATGCGGTGGTTGGAGAGCCATTGTAGCCTTCATAAATGGTTGTTTTCGTTCAATCTCGTGCTATAGGATCGATAAAATACCAATAGTATCGATGCAAAAATAAAAAAAGTGATCATTGTCGCAACGTACCCCGAGGTGGATCCTCGCAGCTCTATGAGTGCGTATGACTTGAAATATTTTCCTGGCTTAGAAATGTCTTCTTGACCGAGATTTTTCTTTGGCAATTGATGAGAATGAGAATGTACGGATTCTCAAATTATGGTACAGTGAAATGGACCATAAGACGAATCGCTCATCTTATTGGTCTCGGATGACCATCATGAAATGGTAAATACTTGGAGTCGCCACCGATCATTTTGGGCTAGGCATGATCGGATGCCTATTGAAACCTATATTCTGAGTTATGAAACTCAAAACATTGATCTCGTGGTCTACGTAGTGCAAAGATTCACCATTTGGATTTGGGAGTTGGTTACGCTCGATGAGGTATAAACCTCTTCACGACGCCCAAAATCGGTACCTTACTAGCTATGTCTTATCTCGATTTCTATTCTTTCGATCTTAACTTATCGCTATTTTGATGTAACCCTCTTCAAATGTATGACTCTTATAGAAATGATCCAGGTTTTGATGAAAAAGATTTAATCTCATATACATCTCGGAGAGATAGGGAATATAGAGATTTTTAATAAAAATGACCTCTAGATTTTACTTTGAAAATGTCACTTTAGGCACTGAAGAGATATCCAAATGGAACATTACTTTTAATTTTATTTGAAACAATTTGAAAATATGAATGCAAATAATCTTCACAAAAAAATCATGTTAGTAAGACAATAAATGAAAGAACATAACATCGATCATTCAATGTAATGATAAAGAAAATGGGTGGACTATGGGAATTTATCTTGCTATTGGCATTGATTATCTCGGAATAACTGAATCAACCATTTTCGAGATGCATCTGGATTTCTTAATTAAACGAGATTTGCTTGACATATTCATGGAAATTCAGGAAAAATAAGAATTTAATTGCAATTAAAAGACAGAGTTAGAGTATCCCTTTGGAAAGATGGGGTTGGAGTATCCTCGTTAATGACACATAATTTTGACAAAGGAAGATTTTTACTTTGACAATTTTTAAAAATGGGGTTCGAATGTCCCCTCGAAAAGGCAGGGTTAGAGTATCCCCGTGGATGACAAAACTTTACGACTTAGAAAATGGGTGAACATTCGACAATTTTTGGCAAAAAGATTTATTGTGAATGAGGATGGTGAAGATGTAAAATATGTTTGTGCCTTGATATGAGCTTGTGGGATATTAAATTATGTTCTTGAGTCTGATTGGGGTGATACGGAGACATTTGAAAGTCTCGAGACAAAATTTGGGAAAACAACTTATTTTGACCATGACCAAAAACAGGGGATAGCATCATGCTATCCTGCTTCATAAATTTATTTTAAATTGGTTTGAAGGATTTAGAGGGTGGGAAAGATACGGTAGAAAGCTAACTCGATGAAGGTCGATCTAAAAATATTTCCAATGTCCTAAAAAGTCATTTTCCAAGGAAATAAATTTTCAAATTCATATTGATTGTACTACTGGTAGAGCATATAAGGGACAAGGAGTGTCAAAATTTGAAAAATCATTTCAAACTTATTTGTATCAAAAAATTGCAAATAATACCTTTCCAGAAATGGAATTTGATGAACTTTTTAGGGAAAATGTTTGACAAATTTACAAAAATCATTTAGTGGGCGTGAATGGCCCAACCAGAATACATGTTTGGATTCTAGAGGTTTTGGATAGTTTAGACTTGAAAAATCATAGCTCTCTCATTCGGAATAATCCAAGGGTGATAAGACATCGTTTTAAAGATAATTTGACATGCTTTGATAGAAAAATATCAGAACATTCATGAAAAATTATGTAGGATTTTAAAGTGATTTTTCAATTTGCAACAGTTGTGATGCCAGCAGGGAACAAGGCAAAGCAAGAAATATTTCTTATTTTTTTGTCTGCAGGTCCAAACTCAAGTAATTGATATTTGAACATCTATGACTGAAGGAAAGAGTGGCATAAGCATCACGAACTCATTTGCACAACCTCGGAGTAGTTTGGGATGATGAAACAGCCTATTGATCATACCACTTAAGGTTTTGACTTAAAAAAAAGGTAACACATTTAGGGAATAGTTGTAAGACCATTTTCATTTTAAAATTAGAAGATTTAAGCTTGATTAATGGAGATTCCAGATCTGAAAAACCTAATTTTTCGAAGATATTTTGCTAATTTTAAAGAAAATACTAAGTCCATGCTAATCCTCATTGGTTGGGGTTAACATGCTTGGCTGACGGGTTTTAAAAATCAGTTTTTTGGCAGCCATCAAACATGCATTTTGACAAAGAGAAGACAATAAACATACAAGGGAATGGCAAATAACATGAATGGGGTGCTAATTTTATTAATGGCCTAGACAAAAAAAATTTATGCACTTTAACAAGAAAATATCATAGATGCCAAAAATGATAATGATTCATGGAAGTTAATGTGTAAATGTGCTCGAAGTGTGTTAGGCTAACGATTCATATATGGATTAAGGATAACAAGATGCATGGACATGGCATAAAATGCATGAGCAAGAGATATCAAACTAATAAGGATGAAATAAGGCATTTTTGCACGTCCAAGGAGCATTAAAGCATCCAAATCCTAAACTACTATAACCAAAAGCCATAATAATGCATGATAATCCTAAGAGGGTGATGGAAACATCGAGAGCTCACTAAAATGATGAAGGTGCTGAAAAATAAAAAATGTAAGTGATAGAGTAAGAAGTTATACCAATAAACTTCAAATTTTGGCCAAATAGTTAGAGCTACAGAGATGGCTTGAATTTCTTTCTTTTCCTTGTTGTAAATAAGCAGGAAAAAGAGAGAAACAATAAGGTTTTGGTTCTGGTATGGATGAAGGTGATTTTTAGAATACGTAAAGGTTGAAAGGTGAGGCTTTTGGGCCTATTTTTGAGTGTTGAGTAAAGAGCTACGGGATTTGGATTTCTTTGATGTGTGAATGTGTTTTGGAAGTGTAAATGAGCTGGAATCCAACCTTTTTTAGTTGAGATAGAAGTGGTCCATTTATACTAGCCTTTTGGAGCCAAATTAGAGGTGTTTTTGGCCATTTCTCAATGGGGATAAGGTGATGTCAGCATGGTGGCTGTAGGGTGGTTGTATGAGGTAAATTATTGCCAATGTGATGGACATAAGGTGGCTGGATTAAATGCTGAAATGATTTTCCAGCAACTAGGGTGGCTGATGGTGACATTGGCCAACAATTAAGGAAGAGTAGGGTGATCAAATATCATTGACCCTTTTGATCCAATTTAGACTAAAAAAATGTTTTGATTAATTTAAAAGTCTAAATTCATAATTTGACATGTGTTTTAATTTTTCTTGATGCAAAGGAATGAGTTAAAATCAAGTTTTGGATTAATGGTGAATGAGTAAAAAATGCCCAGACTGTGAAAATGGCCTGCATGTATCAATACATTGCATATTGATACATTCGGTCCAAAAACCTTATGTGTATCGATACAATGAACATTGTATCGATACTATGAACCATTGTATCGATACTATGAACCATGGTATCGATACATGTTGATATGTATTGATACATTTCTTTATAGAATGCACGTTTTGGTCCTGCCATGGCCTAGTATCAATACATGAGGTCTTGTATCGAAATAGAGGCTTATGTATCAATACATCTACATGCTATATCAATACAAATAAGGACATTTTAAATTTCTGGCATGTTGGAGCATTGTATCAATACATGATAACCATGTACCGATACATTCAAGTAAAATTATGAATTTTCTCATATCTTTTGTCCTCGAATACCTTGAACTATGTTATTTGATGCCACATCTTTGCATTTACCTTTGATATGACCCCTAGGCCTTCTTGATGTCCTCAAAATACTTTTTTACTGGGTAACATTATTGCCTAGTCATCATCGCCCCCTCTTACATCCATGCTCTAAATTGCTAGAAATTAGCCTGGACAAAATAAGGTTTCTACAGCTACCCCTCTTTGATCATTGCTAAGAATCAAGAATAGGGCAAACTCAAATAGACACTATTTTATCCGGGGTAGACTGACGCTCCTAGAACATTAGGGTGTTAGGTTTTTTAAGGTTTGCCTCCTTAGGCAGGTATAAAGTACCATAGATTTTTAAAGTGCGTGCTGCCAACTTGTGCGAACTTTAACTTAAACCTAGGTGCCACCAGCTTATGTGGGCTTTGATTCGATTACCGCTAGCTTATGCGAGCTTTGACTTAGGTGTTGCTAGCTCATACAGGCTTT
Source organism: Adansonia gregorii (assembly GCA_038382025.1). Taxonomy (NCBI): domain Eukaryota; kingdom Viridiplantae; phylum Streptophyta; class Magnoliopsida; order Malvales; family Malvaceae; genus Adansonia; species Adansonia gregorii. Next base: position 13,350 of record JBBYHO010220746.1, on the reverse strand, counting down.
GATTTAGACTTGGGTGCCACCAGCTCGTACAGGCTTTGACTCGGGTGCTGTCAGCTCTGCGGGCTTTAACTTAGACTTAGGTGCCACCAGCTCGTATGGGCTTTAACTTAGGAGTCATCAGCTCGTGCGGGCTTTAATGTAGACTTGGGTGCCATCAACTTGTGTGGGCTTCGAGGAGGTGCCACTGACTTATGGGTTTTAAAAAGGGTGCCATTAACTTGTGGGCTTGAAAAGAGGTGCCACTGATTTATGGGCTTTAAGGGGTGCCACTAGCTTATGGGCTTGAAAAGGTGCCACAATTTATGGGCTTTGAAAATGGTAGCACTGACTTGTGGGCTTAAAAAGATGCCACTGACTTGTGAGCTTGAAAAAGTGCCATAATTTGTGGGCTTTGAAGAAGTGCCATAACTTGTAGGCTTTAAAAGGGTGCCACTGATTTATGGACTTTGAAGGGTTGCCACTGACTTGTGGGCTTTAAAAGGGATGCCATTGACTTATGGGCTTAACAGGGTACCATGACTTGTAGGCTTTCAAAGGGTGCCACGACTTGTGGGCTTTAAAAAGGGTGCCACTGACTTGTAGGCTTTAAAGTGGTGCCACTGACTTATAGGCTTTAAAGGGGGTGCCACTGACTTATGGGCTCTTAAAGGGTGCCATGACATGTTTGCTTTAAAAAGGGTCCCACGACTTGTGGGCTTTCAAAGGGTGTCGTTGACTTGTGGGCTTTAAAAAAGGGTTTTAGCATAAAGTGATGAGAAAAAAAGACCTTACCTGAATGACGCTTAGTTTGCGAAGCTTAGAGTTCTTACCAGGAATTCTTTGGAGGTTCAACAAACCTGGCCAAAAGTGATACTGCAAGAATGGTGTATGATGGTAATATGAGTGCATGATGTGCAATGCTATGATGATTGCATGATGTAAAGTCTACTATAGAAGATAGCTATAGTTCTTTTTGTACTTCATTTAGATACTATAGGAGATAGCTATAGTTCTTTTTGTACTTCATTCAAACTCTTAAAGGGATGGCGATTTATCTTTGATGTGACTATAGACGAAAATTTTTCTAATCCCCCTAGGGATTGTAGGTTGTCCCAGCTCCATTAGGGATATGACCAAAAATTTAGTCTAAAAACTTGGACTATTACAGTTCTCGATTCGAGAAGCTTAATCATTTTCCTGACAAATGAAAGGCATTGTCAACAATTTGAAGATTGTTTGCCTGATCAAGTTGATGTCTGTAATTATGATAGGATTCTAATAGAATGCATGGGTCAATTTTTGGCTAGCTTAAAATGATTTTTCTCGAGATGTAGCTTGTGAAATCAAGAAATGGTTTGGTGTGTGGTCATGTTGAATGGGTGTTTGGACGCGAAAGGTTCATGATTTTGATGATCAAGGCATAAACAAAATTCCCTGTGCTTTTCTTTTCCTTTCAATGTTATCAAGATATCCTAATGCGTATTTCAGTTGATTATCAAACATTATCAATTAAATGACAAGTGCAATGTGAATTGTATAGGGGTTGAAAGAAACAAGACAATATTTATTTATAACAACAAAGAGACATAGCTCAATACACTATTTGACAAGCAATTGATAAGGTAGCAAGGAAGATGATCCTTTGGGTAAAAGATGCCTTTGACAATTATGACATGGATGTTCTTTAGGTTTTTCAGAATTTTTCTTGAACAATGAATTTGCCTAGCACGAGCTAATCTTCGAAAGATCTCTAGGATTGCTTTGTATTGTCTTATGGATGCTCTCGGTTTATGCCTCATCAAAATTGATCTTCTCAAGTTACCCTTGTGGGTTTTCAACTATAGTTAGGTTGGTTGCCCAAATATCCTTTTTGGATTTTCATCTAGACCCCTTTATGTTTTTTTTTGGTTTTTTTGTTTTGCTTTTTTTTTAAAGACGCTTTTTCAGGTTTTTACTTTCTACATATCATATTTCTTGACTGGATCTGAGTTGATTGGGTTGGGCAAGACATTACCGTCCATTTCTAACAGGATTAGGGCCCCTCCAAAAAAGGCTTACTTCACTACATTTGGTCCTTCCCAATTAGGGGTCCACTTGCCCCGTATGTCTTTATGAATTGGGAGGATTTTCTTCAATACCAATTCGCCTGGGTGAAATTGTTGTGGGTGCATCATTTTGTCATGGGCTCTAATCAGATGGCCTTTATGTGTTTTTCCTCGATTAGATTAAGCTAGTTATATCTATTCTTGACCCATTCGGCTTCTTCAAGTTTGGTTTCCATCAAGACTCTGAGAGAAGGGATCTCGACTTCAATAGGCAATACAGCTTCCATCCCATAGACAAGAGAAAATGGAGTAGCACTGCTGGAAATGCGAACTGAGGTCCGATAGGCATGAAGTGCAAAGAATAGCTTCTTATGCTAGTCTTTGTAAGTCTCGGCCATTTTCTCAACTATATTTTTAATGTTTTTTTGGCTGCCTTGACTGCCCAATTCATCTTTGGGTGATTAGGGACATAGTTATGATGCTGGATCTTGAACTGTGAGTAGACTGCTTGCATCATTTTATTATTTAAGTTGCTTACATTATTTGTAATGATTTGTTTTGGGAGGCCATATCTACAAATAATGTCTTACTTGACAATCCTACGAGCGGTCGATCTAATGACATCAGCATACGAGGTAGCCTCTACCCACTTAATAAAATAGTTGATTGCTACTTAAGATAAAATGATGTCCATTGGAAGCTTTGAGGGTGATTGGCTTGACCACGTCCATGCCCCACATGAAGAAAGGCCATGGGGCCATCATGACGTGAAGTGGCTGTGGAGGGACATGGATATTGTCAGCATAGATTATATACTTATTGCATTTTCGGGCATAATTGATGCAGTCTCTTTCGAGGGTCAGCTAGTAATAACCCGCTTTCATGATTTGCTTGGCCATCCGATGTCCATTAGCATGCATGCCACAAATCCCTTCATGAACTTCGTCTAGGATCTTTTTAGCTTTAGGAGTATCAATACATCTGAGCAATACTTGATCCTGGCTTTTTTTGTACAAGATTTTTCCATCGAAAACAAATCCCATTACCAGCCTTCTGATAGTTCTCTTATCATTCTCGGTTGCTTGTTTGGGATATTACTGATCCTTGATGTAACAAAGGATGTCATAGTACCACGGTAGGCCATCTTTCTCTTTTTTGATGTGATGATAATGAACCAGAGTTGTATAGATGCTCATCTGGATGGGAGTAACATCCGACTCATTGTTGACTTTAAACATGGATGATAATGAAGCCAAAGCATCGGCTATTTGGTTCTCTTCTCAAGGTAAGTGTCAGAAACTAATATCATTAAATTCTTTCTTAAGTTTTGTTATCAGCTTCCCATACTGCAACAACTTGGCATCGTGAGTTTGCCACTCTCCTTTCAATTGGTAGATGACTAGGGCTGAATCATCGAACACCTGTAATATCTTAATATTCTTCTCGATGGCTACTTGAAGCCCCATAACATAAGCTTTATATTCTGTGATATTATTCCTGCAGTTAAAATTTAGTCTTACTATGAATGGATAATGACTCCCATCGGGTGACATCAATATTGCCTCGATTCCATGTCTTAGAGCATTTGATGCTCCATCAAAATACATCTTCCAGGACTGATCTTGGTTGGAGGCATCTTTATTCTTAGAAATGAACATTAGATCTTCATCTGGAAGTCAAAATTTAAGGGTTCATAGTCATCTGTCGCTCCTCTTTCCAAAAAAGTTAGCTATTGCACTACCCTTGATGGCTTTTTGACTAACATAGGCAATGTTGTATTCAAAAAGTAGGACTTGCCATCTAGCTAGTCTTCCTAAGAGTGCAGAGGCTTCGCATAGATACTTGATAGGATTGAGCCTTACGATCAACCACGTAGTGTGATACAGCATGTACTGCCTAAGTCTCTTGGCTGTCCACACTAAAGCACAACATAACTTCTCGACTGTGGAGTAATTACACTCACATTCCGTAAACTTTTTTCTTAAGTAGTAGATTGCTTGTTCCTTCTTTCCTAACTCGTCATGCTGCCCTAATACATAACCCATAGACTTGTCAAAAACTGCCAAGGATTAAAGGTCGACTAGTCATCGGTGGCACCAACATTAGTGGGCTTGACAAATAACGCTTGAATTTATCAAAGGCTTCTTGACATGCCTTATTCCACTCTCTTGGATTTTGTTTGCGAAGAAGCCAAAAAATAAGGTCGCATTTGTCAGTGAGCTGGGATATGAATCTAGCAATATAGTTCAGTCTTCCTAAAAAGCTTTTCACTTCCTTTTGGGTTTGAGGTGGTGGCATATCTTGAACGGCTTTGACTTTGTCCAGGTCAACTTCAATCCCTTTTTCGCTGACTATAAAGCCTAAAAGCTTACCTAAAGTGACTGTGAATGTACACTTGGTAGGATTCAATTTGATTTAAAATTTTCATAGCCATTCAAAAAGTTTCTGAAGGTCTGTGACATGCTCGTCTTTTTTCATTCACTTGGCAATCATGTCATCAATGTAGACCTCAATTTCTTTATGCATCATGTCATGGAATAGGGCTACCATGGCCCGCTGATAGGTTACCCCAGCATTTTTGAGTCTGAAGGGCATGACATTATAGCAAAATGTCCCTCACATAGTTAAAAAAGTTATTTTCTCCATGCCTTTGGGTGCCATCTTGATCTGGTTGTAGCCTGAGAATCCATCCATGAAAAAGAACAAAAAATTCTTGGCCATGTTGTCTACCAAAATGTCGATATGGGGTAGCAAAAAGTTATCCTTAGGACTAGCTCGATTTAGATCCTGATAATCAATACATATTCATACCTTACCATCTTTCTTTGGGACTAGGACTATATTGGCAGCCCATTCTGGATATTTGGCTACTCCAATAAACCTTGCATCAAACTACTTCTTGACTTCCTCTTTAATTTTAAAGAGCATTTATGGCTTCATCCTCCTTAACTTTTACCGGATTAGTTTGCAGCCAGGCTTGATGGGAAGCTTGTGGACTACTATATCAGTGTCCAATCTTGGCATGTCTTGGTATGACCAAGCAAATACATCTTGATATTCCTAGAGTAGGTCTATCAACTTGGCCCTAATTGTCGACATTATTGAGGTTTCAATTATAGCCTTATTTCGGTCTTTCTGAGTACTTAGATTTATTACTTTCATTGGGTTTTTATAAGGCACGATCTGCTTCTCCTCTTACTTAACTAATTGTAAAAGATCTGGTGGTACAAAGCTTTCTTCGAAATCTTTTTCATAATCGACTTCACTAGTGCCAATTAACTATTTAAAATCGATCTTCAAAGACCCATCGAACATATCCATGTCACTATAGTCAGGATACCTAAAAAGGCAAAGAAACAAACATTGCAAAAGGCACACACACAACTAAGGGATTTGGATTAAAATAAAGGCAAAAGAGTAATGGAGATAAAATGGTTGAAAAGTGATACACAATATAGAAAGATATATGCAAAAGTCATTTCATAAATAATGTTTGATAAGAATGCCCCTTACATAGGACACCCATCTGCGCTTGAGTAAGGACAGGTAGGTTTTCATTTCTTGACATTACATGAAAAAGACACAAAAAGTGCAGGGGCTTTTGTCATGACCCCGTCATAAAAATCAGGTCTTAGTGGAAGAACATGAATTTTATGGGTCAGTATCTTAGAGACAAAGGCTGTTAAATGCCTTGTTTAGGATAACTAAGACATTTTTGGCCTTTTGTTCTTCTGATTAGCTTGGATCAATTCGTCCTTCCAAATGAAATATCTTATGGAGAGATGGAAACAGTGTCAACTTCGACTCCCCTTCTCGACCTAATGATCATGTCATCTTTTCGTTGTAGGTCATTTTTTCTTATCGCTTTCTTGAGTGTGCATTAGGTTTAAATCCTAAACCTCTTTTGTTGGCTTGAGTGGTGACCTGTAAGGCTCGGGCCATCCCTTGTAAATTTTTGCCAAGCCCTTGTTTGGCATAAGAACCTTTGGCAATAGTTAGTTTTAAACCCGAGTGGGTACTTTTTGATAGATAGATGAGGTTTGACTATTAACAATCTTTCTCCCACAAATGTCACATTGATGAACATAAAGGATTGGAACAGTAAATCTAATACATCTTCATTAGGCTCTATGTAGATATCCTCGGTGAAAGCAGTAGCGATCATTTCTTCTTCAGCTCCGATGGTGACTACTTCATCATTTATCATAAATTTGAGCTTTTAATGGAGAGAGGATAGGACAGCTCCAGTGGAATGTATCCATGGCCTTCCTAATAGGCAACTATAAGAAGGATTAATATCCATAACTTGAAAGTCCACTTCATATGTACATAGGCCTATTTGAAGCTGGATTATGATATTTCCAATTACTCCGCGACATGTCCCATCAACAGCTCAGACTATGGTGTGGCTACTTTTGATGTTAGACTGATCGACAGGGAGTTTGTTTAGTGTGGTCATAGGCATGACATTAAGGGCCGACATATTGTTTATAAGTAGTTTAGGCAAAATACGTCCCTTACAATGGGTAGTGATATGCAGAGCTTTATAACTGCCCCTGCCTCCAGGTGGGATCTCATCATCAATGAAGGAAATGTAATTATCAGCCATGATATTGTTTACCAGTCAATCCAACTTGTCCATATGGATGTCCGAGGGCACATATGCTTTGTTTAGCACCTTCAATAATGATTTCGGTGGACCTCTGAATTAAGAAGTAGTGATAGCACAGAAGTCTTGGTAGGTTATTTGCTTAACTGATCCACAATGCAGTATTCACTATGCCTAATAAACTTGAAAAATTTTGTGGCTTCTCTTTCGTTCACTACCTCTTTGACTTTTTTAGGCTAACATTCTTTGCTCGGGCCTGAGTGGTACTGGTGCTTAGAGCTGCATCAACCATCTACTTTTCTTGAGTTGGGGGAGTGTAACACCTACCACTACGGGTTGGTGACTAATTCCTAAGAGTTCCATTGCAACAGTGAAGGGAGTTAGCTCTCCAATCATCACTACCTGATTCTTGTATTTCCATGGGATAGCTTTGTTGCTCTTATATAGGAATGGTTTGGGCACTTCTACCACTAACTTTGGTGTAGGTGTCAAAAAACTAACCTCAGAACTTAGCTTGAAATAAAGAATGAGCGGTCAATTTCTCCCATTGGCTCAATGGTTTCATCTCCTATCATGTTGATAGATTCAGTAGCAGGTGTGATCTCGTGACAGGCTTCTATCAGGCTTTCATTTATCATTCTTTGAACCATGGACCTAAACTCCTTACATGTTTGCAAGGTATGTCCGACAACTATATGAAAGTCATAGAAGTTGTTGGGATTGTCTTCCAATTTTTCTGTTGCATTGAGCAACCTGACCTGAATCAATGCTTGCCAGACCAAGAACATTGGCATCCTTACATCCTCTATGCTTACCTTTACTTCATGTTTGTTTTCAATGTCGATCATGTTTACAGCTAGCTCAATATGGTTTGGCAAAGCATTGGTGACAATATTTGGTCCCTAGTTCATCCTAAACTGCAGGACTTTTGAGTTAATTAGATTTTGCACGTTTTGTTTAAAAGATATGCAATTCTTAATGTCATGCCTTATTGCCCTAGCATGGTATTCATAGTGGGCATTAGAGTTGTACCATGGTGGGTATGGTAGCTTCTTTTTTGGGACATAGATTGAGGCCACCAAATGATTTTGGAGCAAAGTCCGGTAGAGCACTTTATAGGTCATAAGGATAGGATCAAAATGTTATCTTTATTAATTTGCACCTCAATTACCAGTGCATTATTGGTTGTTTGATTGGTATTTTGGTGGACTTATGGAGGGTAGCTGTGTGGTAGGTTTGATGGGATTGCAAAGGATGGGTTGTAGGTTATGGCATTAATTAGATGAGGGGGTATAGTGATAGGGCGAGAATATAGCGTGCTTAGGTAGTGAAGGTTAGGTGTTTGACGTTGTTTCGACTCGAATGAGCTAGTATAACTTACGGCATTGGTCTCTCCTTCCTTCTTTTTGCTGGCCATAGGCTTTTTGCTTAATCCAGACATTTCCTCAGCTGGCATTCGACCACTATTAATGGCTGCATTAATCATTTCTCCAAAGAGGACTAGTTCAGCAAATTTCTTGGTGGCATTTCCTATAAGCTTCTCATAATAAGGAGCGCGTAAGGTATGGATGAAAGTGACTGTCATCTCTTTTTCTATAAGGGAAGGCTGGACTAGGGTTACTTAATCTCTCCACCTTTGGGTGTATTGCCTAAAGCTTTCAGTGGATTTCTTCTCGAAATTCATCAAGGAAAGTCAGTCTAGTGCCCAATTTGACACGTACTGGAATTGATTCAGAAAGGCCTTAGCCAAGTTAGCCCACGATTGGATTTTCACGTTGTCTAGCTCGATATACCACTAAATTGTTGCCCTAATAAGGCTATGATAAAAGCAATGGATGAGGAGCTTTTCATCTTTCTCATATCCGGCCATCTTTCATAGGTACATTTAGACATGGATGGAAAGGTCAGTGGTTCCATTGAACTTCTCAAATTCTGGGACCTTGAACTTTAGGGGAATGACAAGGTTGGACACCAAAAACAGTGATTGTGTGCAAGAGCTCCGAACTTGTCACTCTCCTTGATGGCTTAGAGGCATTTTTCTAGTAATTGGAATTTATTCACTTTTACTGTAGTCATGGTGGACTTTTAACCTTCTGTCTTCTCTGGTTCCTTATGGTCAAGGGTTATCAAATCTGCTAATAAGACTCTTGCATTCACCCCTTAAGTATCGGGAATGAATTGACCTACCGCAATAGGATTAAGGTAGATAACTGGCAGAGCCTGAGCGGCAGGTGTAGGAGCATGCTGTTGTTCTTGTCTAGTTTCCCCTTAGAAAGGTTCTGGATTGTTGGTAGGGGGACTTTCAACATTGGAAGGATCATTCCTTGTCTCAGTAGTGCTGGATTACCCTTTTTTTCTCATAGAAGCTGTCATTAGTTCCATAAGTCTCGCCATCTGAGTTTGCATTTCATTTTGCTGATGGAGCATCTGGTCTTGTGATTCCTTGACCATTAGCTCAAGTCGCTCAATACGAGCTTCATGATTACTCTCCATGATTTGCTTATAACGTTATATGTTGTAACTGTGCATGATGTAAGGTTCCGTGTTCCTAATTAAACTCGAAATCCCTTGCCTTTTTATAGCCCAATTTTCATATTAGACTTTTTTTTAAAATGTATTTATCGATGAGCATTTATGATGCAATAATGAGTTAAGATAATGAATGATTGGTGTAAGTGCAATGAAAAATGGTGAAATCAAATGTGCATATACATTGGAGACAATTGATGCTTTGAGCAACTTCGTCAATAACATCATTCATAAAGTCAGAAAAGGGGTTTTTTCTTTTACGACATGATTACATTTGAAAGTATCTAACATGATTACATAATGTAATCACATGATCGAGAAAACCCAAAAGTCATTACTTACGATCTCCAATGGGTGTGATATCTTGCCTTATGGACTGAGGTACTTCAATCATGTCATCCGCTCGTTGAGCCATCTGAACTTGTTGAGTGAGGTGCTGATGTTGTTCTTGGTAGTTCAGCCATGCTTTTTCGATTGTTACTTGCCAATCTAATTCGCATTGCGCGAAAGCCCTTGTTAGTTCACTAATACAACCTTGATGATCCTGAAGAGACTGTTCTAACTCCTGGATTCTATGAATGAGGGCTTCATTTTCAACCCTGGTGGCTCTTGTATCTCGTATTTAGGCCTTAAGTCTTTGATTCCTTCGTTGGTAGGTGGAAGCAAGAGCACGTGCCCTTATAACTTTTCTTTGCCGATTCTGACTTCCTCTTTTTGCTGATTCAGTTCATGATTAAGAGTGGTAGCTTTTGTTTCCCATTTACTGATGTCTTGCCAATACATCGGGACTTGTTAGCTTTTCAGAGTGTCACATAATCCCTGGTCAAGCTTTCGAGGTCATCTTTGAAGTGATCCTTTTCTTTAATGACTTGATCCATTTCATCGCTCCTAAAATAGATATCGATCTCTAGTTGGCTCTTTTCCTCCTGAAGTCGAGAGATTTTTGTGGCAAAGGATACCTTTTCTCATTGGAACTCCCTCATAAGTAGCTTGATCTCAGAAGGCGATTCTTCTATTGGGATTTGCAGTATCATAAAGTTAGGTGGTGGTAATGGATCGTTGATTTGAAGAAGTCTCCATTTTTTTTATTCAGGCATGGTAGGGCTTCCTCTCCAATATATTTCCATGCAATGGATCTTCTTCTAAGCTTGGAAAGCTAATTTGGACTTTTACTTTATAATTCAGCTCTCCATACTCGAAATTCCAATGTCCTAAGTCTTCAAAGAATGGGATGAATTACTAGCACTGAAATTGAGACAACACCAAAAGAGGAGCATAACTGGTATTTCTCCATAATCCCAGGAGCGGCACACAAGTGTAGTCTCCACATCTATACACAATCGACTGAAGGAACACCCATAAGGCTCTCCATATGATTTCTTCCTTCTTGACATTTCGTAATTCCTTAACCTAATGCTTTTCTATCTTATTTTAATGACATTCGTCTTCTAATGCCGTGGAAAGAGGACTGGTCTTGAAGAGGAAATTTTGCCTGACACTTCTTTTCTTAACACAAAGATGACCTAGGAGCCATATCTGAAGTAATGAGGCACACCCGATAAACTTTCCTATTCCCGTCCTTTTACAAAAGATGAAGGCATGGATGGGTTTAACGATAATGGAGGAAGCAGGATTGATATTGCAACATAGGCGAGAACAGAAATCTGCGGCTACTACCTCTACATAACCCAAAGCCTTTAGGAATATAACGAGCCCATAGATGGCCAAAGTGTAGACATCTTGAGCTTTTTTCTGATAAGAAAGATTTATGGTTACCTCTTTCAAGCTGGCCCAAGAGATGCATTCGTTACTCCCTTTTACTTTGACATGACTATCAACCCATGCTTTTGTGACTCCAAGAATTTGCCTTAACCTTTCTTGAACGAAGGAAGCGTTAAAGCCTTGCAATAAATCTGATTTGATTTGGACCTTTTTATGTTAAACAGGGCTATGTACTCATCAATGGTAGGGACTAAATCTTGTTAGTTGAAGGTGAAACATCGGTAGGATGGATTCCAGAACTATGCCACTGCTTGCAACATGCCATCATCCAACTGAACTCGAAGTAAGAGAGCTATATCCCCATACTTTTTAGTGAAGGTATCTTTCATGTTGCTGTCCCAATTGTCCCAAATATGCTTCAGTTCTCGACAATCATTCCGGCAAAAATCGATCTTGACCTCTTCATGCATTTTTGAGATGTAGTCAGACTTTAAGATGTCTCTGTCCTGACATTGGTGAGCTTCTGACCATGTTCTGACATTTTCAAAGGACTCGATAGTGGAGATAAGCTGTTACTCCATAAATGATGCCCCTTGCTGAACACCGAACCAGAACAATTATCCTAAAATGATGATTGTCATGATGGTTATGATGAAATGATGTATGCACCAAAACATAAACAAAGAGAAAATGAGTTAGTGAAAATATAAGAGATAAATGTAATAAAAATTTAAAAACATTAAAAGTGAAGAAAAAAAAACTTCTCAGCCAAGGTGCTGAGACAAAAGACGAGTAGCATTTCAACATGCCAAGATGTAATCTGCCCTTCGTGAGGTGATGCTATATTTTATTTTGTTAAAAAAAGACCAGTAGCAATTTTCATTCATCACCACTAGTACGGAGGCGCGTTAAGCCATGACTCAGACAGCATAACAACATGTCTCGATAAATGATAAAAATACAGATGCGGGTGACGATTGTATACTTATTGTCACCCATATAATTATGGTAGTTAGGAGTAAAGGTTAGAAGTGTTTCCCCTAGTGACCCTATTCTTCGAGAATTCTAGTAGCGTTCTGGTATGTTTTGACATGGTTTAGCTCGTAGGGCTCACTATATAACGTTGTAGTTGACACCTAAATAGGTATCTGAATTGCTCCTCCATTTGATAAGGACAGTCGAGGGACCCCGATCCTAGACCCATCGTAGGTTTGGCAGAACGGGTTCGATCTGTTGGATATATTTCCTTATGCAAATACAGAGGGTTACTCATGAGAGGCATAGGTAATTTACATATGGGAAGTTATTGCCATGCCTATGCAGAGGCTTACTCACGAAGGTAGATAGCTCACTTCCTCCTAATGATTAGGTTGTAACCATGCCATGGAGTTTGGCGAGACACTAATGCACATGCAAGTACACAGTGTATGATGGGGAAATGAGCAAACCTTTTTGTTTACTTCCGTATTACCATTTTTATTAAGCTAATGATTATTCAAAAAATATGAAAATCCTGAAAACCATGTCAAACAAAAGATTAGATGAAAAAATGACAAAAAAGTTATGGTTAAATAATGACCGAAGATCAAAAGAACTGAGAACCTAGAATTACATGGCTAGTTATTGGCCTAACTCTATATACTGTCCCTAGTGGAGTCGCCAAACTGCTGCAACATACCCCAGGGTGGATCCTCGCTGCTCTATGAGTGCGTATGACTTAAAATATTTCCTGGCTTGAAAATTTCTTCTTGACCGAGGCTTTTCTTTGGCGATGTGATGAGAACGAGAATGTATGGATTCTCGACTTGTGGTATAGTGAAATTGACCATAAGATGAATCGCTTATCTTATTGGTCTCAGATAACCATCGTGAAATGGTCAATGCTTGGAGTCGCCACCGATCATTTCAGGCTAGGCATGATCAGATGCTTATTAAAACCGATGTTCTGAGTTACGAAACTCAAAACATCGATCCTGTGGTCTACGTAATACAAAGATTCATCGTTTGGGTTCGGGAGTTGGTTACGTGCAATGAGGTATGAACCTCTTTGCGACGCCCGAAATCAATATCTTACTAGCTAAGTCTTATCTCGATTTCCATTATTTTATCTTAACTTGATGTTATTTCGATATAACCCTCTTTGAATGGATGAATCTTATAGAATGATCAAGGTTTTGATGAAAAAGATTTAATCTCGTATACGCCCCGGTGAGATAGGGAATATAGAGATTTTCAATAAAGATGACCTCTTGATTTTACTTTGAAAATTAAAGGTTTCACTTTGCACACTGGAGAGATAGCCACGTGGAACATTACCTTTAATTTTATTTAAAACAGTTTGAAAATATGAATGCAAATAATCTTTACAAAGAAATCGTGTTAGTAAGACAATAAATGAAATAACATAACATGGATCATTCAATGCAATGATAAAGAAAATGGGTGGACTATAGGAATTTATCTCGC
>JBBYHO010220417.1:1814-34697 GCA_038382025.1 Adansonia gregorii | reverse complement strand
ATTTTAGGTCTATCATTTAGAGAGAACTACTACCACATTCTAGGTTTGCTATATTGATATTAATAAATGTTGTTAATTATAAGATGATTGAGGAGAGTGAAAGATGAATTGTGATTACTATTAAACACCCTAGAGGTTCTACCTTGATTTAATATGTTTCTATTTTCTATTCAATGATAGTAGGCAAATCTGTATTAGTTCATGTTCTTTGTGATCGTTTATATGTATTTTGATTGTGAAGTATAGGAAATGGTTCACTCTCATTTGGAATTGATTCTCCTTTTATATTGATGTAGTATTGAGAAGTATTGGAACATATTCCTAGAATTTGGAACCAACCCCCACATAAATTTTATCCAAAAATATTAAGACGATATCCTTTAGTATTGATTTATAAATTCTATTCCAATACGGTTGGTCGTAACATGTCGATACGTGGGAAAATATTTTTCTTTGGAATAAATGCCAACCACCAAAGCAAATCCCTCGTTCGACTTTTTGCACGACTATTATGAAATAGTTAGGAAATTAATGTTGCCATTAATCTTTTTGGATTAAGTGTGATCGAGCACTTATTAGACCAACCGTTTTAAAATTTTGAAAATATATCTCAAAAGAATTGATTTTATCATCTGTTTGAAAAACCAGAGTAAAAAGTGGATTGAAAGTTGGTTATATATAGAAGAATTAGCAACCCCTGACACCTTAATTGGTGCCATTTAGCCATATATTATCTTAGGTTTAGGTTTCTCTATTTTATTTTTTAAATTTAATCATAATCCTTTAAAATGTTATAAATTTTAAAATAAGTGACCTGAATTTTACAAATCTGAAATGCCCTATGCTCCTGAATTATGGCAAAGCACAGACTTTTTATCAAAACAACTTTTTTGGGTTTGACTTAAAAAAGGTATTTTCGAATTAAGCACCTCTGCGACATATTCCCTATTAAAATGGCCAAAAATAAGAAAAAAGCTTGTTGGGATCGTATGTCAAGTTTAGTTTGGCCTTAAGCATATCATGATTTCAAAAATCATCAAAATACAATAAGCAACGTAGATTAAACACAAAAATAGCTAAACTTATTTCCAAATCTTAATGAGAGAAGTTGCTTATAATTCAAAATTATAGAATATAATCATCCATTTGATTATAGATCACCTAACACTTAGATCTTGTAATTTAGAGTAATCTAAAGTCTAAAGGATGCTTATAGATTTGCATCTAGACTTTTTAAGAGGATTCTTGAGATCACAAATAGCATATATGTCTTTTCTCTAGCTATGATCCACATAGATGTCTGTTAAAGCCTTCACATGGTCTAATGGTTCTCTAGTGTTAGCTAAAAAGCTTATCAAGCCTTAACGAAAAGGTATAATGCAACCACTTTCTCTATCACACAATTAAAACAATTTAAGGCAGTGATAATGAGGTGAGATAGTGCTACAAAAAGGCTATATGGAGGAGCCAATGCTAGATTCTTGCCTTCTGTGGCTGGTGGCTACTTTTTCAAATGCTAGAAAACTATTCTCACTTTTTTTATTAAGAATAATTCCCGATCACTAAGCAAAAATGGCACAAATAAGAGTCATAGAGAGCTTTTCGCTAACCTTGGTAGGGATCTTAAGATTTTACATCTCACATTTGTTTTGTCGCCATAATTAGCCAAAAAGCCTTAATAATGTGTTTATATAAATTAAAGACTAGGTTATGCTTAATGGGTCAACCATGCCCATTTAAAACAAGCATATAGCTGGTGCTACTTTGGTGCTTTCTTGAGGCTCAGTTAAAACACTTTTAACCAGTTCATCCAAGATTAGGCAAGTTAATAACTATTTAACATCTCAGCCTAATACTACACTAATATGGCCCACAATCTTGCACCTAGTCTTATATCAATTCCTAATAGGTTTAGTTTAAAACTAAGCCTATTTGACTTAATAATTAAGGCTTTTGGCCAATCCTTATTTATATGTATGATTTAATTCTCAATTAAATTTCTAGCCTAAGTAAACATTTTAATCTATGCAAATATAATTAAATAATTATCAAATAATTATTTAATTTACCATAAATAATTTTTTTGGCCTAAAAAGTTAGACATCCCTATTGCCATGTCTATAGTTAGACATTATCTCGATAAGACTTTTTTATCTTTATTGCCACATTAAGGCATCTATCATTAGATTTCAATAACCTAATATGGCTTACATAATTCTTAATTAAGTCTTCCTTATTTTACCTTTTATTTAATTAAACCATATTTAAATAAATCCCTAATTTAATCTAATTAATCCATCTTATTATGTCTGACACATTAGGTTCCAAACATGTTGGCAATTAACATAGTTAATCTTATGAACTACGTTTATAGATCAAAATCAAGATCTAACAACCCATCATGACCACCAAAATGTTGTAAAGTCATGTATGATCTTATTGAAATCTTTCAGTAACCAGCTTATTAGTGCAACATGGTCCTTTCACCAAATATCCTAGAATAAGCATGAGCATGAGCATGGTGAAGTGTTTACTCATACTTCAATCCATGTTAATTCTTACAACTCATGGTTAATTATCTTGAATCTATGAGGAATAATTCCTCATAATTAACCGTGCTTTGGACAAAGACTTTATTCTTACTAACCATATTTAAGAACAATTAGGATGTCTTTGATGTAACTAGGATTGGTGAATCCTCTCTAAATCAATCATTCATCTGCCATATGCTTTATGCCATACCCAAAACCACCATACCTTAGGTATTTATACTTTTAGATCCGATCATGATGATCTCTAAGTATAACTCTTCCAATGAGAAATGACTTGGTGTTACAAGTCTGAGGACTATTATACACGATTGACTAATGATAACATATTCTATACACACTTGCATGATTAATAACAAATGGAGTTCTCATACGGACTAAGTTTAGTGAACTTGTTTCCATAAACTAAGCACCCACACACTATCCCAAGTATTTTTTATACTCCAACCTATGGGTTTGGTTGCTTACTTTATAAGAAGACATAACATATGCGAGTCTTTGGGCATTATTAATACCTCATCTTGACATTATGATGACTAAGAACGCTTTGAGTAAGTTGGCTTTGATGCATAAGGATCTCATAATTACAACTCTTTGTAATTCCTTTGCAAGGCCTTTAAGTTATAGGCTTCATCCAATTAGTAGTTTTATCATAGTGAATCATGCCACTAATATGATGAAAAATCTTATGTTACTAGAGCTAGTAACTAGTATGCAATCAATTGACTGTACATCCCATGTCCCAATGTAATTGATTCAAGGGTATAAACTAAAAAGGCTTTAGTCCAAAAACATTACCCTAATTTTTATTAAAAAAATTTTAATCAAAATTTCATGGATGCATTGTAATTTTATTTAGGCAAGAGAGGTTAGTTGCAATGTGTAATTATGATAACATGCCAAGTACGAATTCAACCACTAAATCTAAAAGGTAAGAGTTGCCACTAATCTTTACTAAGGTGAGATTAGGTCACCTATACAAATTTATTCTTTTTATGGCTATCCTAAGCTTATTAAGGCACCCTAAAAGGAATAGGTTATGATTTATGTTTAGAACTTGATTCGGTAATGCAGTTATGTGTCGGGAAGGAATGGCACCCTTACAATACCTGTCATAAAGATAGTACCTAGTTAGCCTAATATTGTACTACGGTCTTACTGTTTAAAAGGTCTTAATTTATTAATCTAGTTTTTACATATTAAACATGTTTTTTAAGGAATTTTTCATTGTACTAGTGAAATGTTAAGAAAAATTTCCTCACCTTAAGAGTAGTGAGCAAATCCATTTAGGTCTTTATATTGACTCCATCGTCAAATTCATTTTAATATTTTATGCAAAAATGAAAAGTGTTTGGATTCAGTCTTAAACTTTAATTTTTTTCTTAATAAAAAATTAAATATTGGAAATTTTTTTATTAATTCTTAATCTTGCTGGTGGAATTCTGATTAGAATTTTGACAAAGATATTTTCATCTCAAGAGTATTTGAGGAAATCTATTCACTTCCTTAAAATGACTCTATCATCGATTTATTTTACATCTTATGTAAATGTAAGAAGGATCTAGATTTTTTATCTAAAACTTCTAATGTATGTATTTTTAATCAAAATTTAAATATTGGAAATACTTTTCAAGAAATTATCTATCATACTGGTAGAATTTCGAGAAATATCTTCTCACCTTAAAAGTATTCAAAGGAATATATTTGCCATCTTGAAGAGGCTCTATCATTAGATTCATTTAGTATGTTATGTTAATAGGCAAAATGTTTAAATTTTTTTATTCCTAATTAGCTATCAAGTTATTAGAAATTAACCTCGATCTTTAATATTGGAAATTGTTTACTAAATTCTCAATCATGCTGATGGAATTTAGATAAAATTTCTCACCAAAAAATTCTTCAAAGTCAGCCAATTGTGACCTCTTCGAATTCCATCATGAAAAAAATCTCAATTTTGTTCCTTGATTTGATTAATCATCAATTATACCTTAAATAAGAAACATTGTGTGAATTACCTTCTATCTTAATTTCCTAACTCTTTGGTTTTTCATTATTATTTTCTAAAAATTTTACCCCAATTTAATCTTCATTGATTTAAAATAAATAAATCAAACAAGTAAACCCATAATATGTTTAATAAAAATATCTAAGTAAAATAAGCCAATATATGAATAAGTAATTAGAAATCAATCAATGTAAATAATTCATTATATAAATAATAAATGGAAAATTTTTGAATAAATACGAAAAATCATAAAATGAAAAAAGAAAAAAAAACCGAAATGGAAAAAATTGCATCAAAATAAAACGAAATGAAGAAACTTCTCTAGATGAAGCACTGCTTTGGGATGTTGCCAAAAACACTACCCTATTAAATGGGCAACATAAGTGAGAAGCTTCTGTGGTGTCAACATGCATTCTTATATCAGTAAAATAAGAAACCTAGGTAGTGAGATTCTATGTCCATGTGATGACAAGTGTTATGAGAAATCTAAGTGCCCATGTCCATGGAATGTATACATATAATGCCAATATATAAAGACATCAAAATACCAAACCAGATTGTAAGATACTGTAAGAATAAAGGATTAAAGAAAGAATTTTTTTTGTGAAGCATGATTTCATCTTTACCCACTTTTAGAGTTAAAAACAAAATAAACCAGATTGCAAAATAGGAATATCACCACCTTGATACCTTCTTTCCTACATGTTGCATTAAAGAAGAAACTGAGACCCTTACTTGCTGCTTTTGATCGCTATTCTTGTGTGTGTTTTCAAAGCCTACAATGCTGCATTTTGTACATGTCTTCATCTTGTGATTTTGGGTCTAATTTATTGGGAAATTAGCAGACCAAAAGTTGAAAGCAAAATCAATCGTAAATCTTCTTTCTTAAATTTACAGCAAAATGAAAATCCTAAAATTTTAATCCATAATCAATTTTAGATTTCTTATTTTTTTAGTCAATCCCCAGTTTTGACCTCTAATTCAATTACGAAAATTCAGCCTCCTATTCAATCTTGATTTCAAATCTAAGTATTTAAAGATAAAACGACAGTTTTAGGTTTTTTTTTTTTTAAATGAAATTTAAACAAAACAATAATGCAAAATTAGGCTTCTCATAACCCAACATAGACTAGAATTGGGCCATTAACCCAAAAGGGCTATAGTCACTAGTTCGATTGTTCAAGTCCATATGCGAAAACCAGATTATGTGGCCTGAGCCAAAATTAGGTGTCTATTGTAATTATCATAGCAGTATTTTGCAAAGTAACAATAAAGAATGAAAAATTCGTCTATCGTAACATCTCACCTTCACAATGATGTGCTTGACTTAAAGTACTATTTATGGCATGGTAGGTGAGTAACAAGTACTTCTTGTGTGAGGATTGAGGTGAATGTCGAATAAATCGCTCATCCAATTATTCTCGTGTGGCTACTACAGAATAGCCAATGAATTAGAGTTGCTACCAATCATTTAGGTTAGGTGAAAAAGCGATGTTTCTAATGTCAGGACTAAGGTGATCGTTGGATAAATCACTTATCCTACTATTCTCGTGTGGCTACTATGAAATAGCCGATAAATTAGAGTCATCGCCAATCATTAGGCTAGGTGTGATTAGACACTTATTAATCCAATTCCTTAAAGTTATGAAAATTAAATGATCAATTTTAAGGTCCATGTGTAACACAAAGTCGATAATTGAGCTTAGAAGTTGATTATGAGTAGAGAAGGATTAACACCCCCACTACACCTTAAATCAATACCATCTAGCTACATGTTATCTTTGTTTCTATATTCTTGATTTTACTTGTTGGTATTTGATAACTCTATAAAATAAAGTTATTTAATCTCATTATGTGCATTAAATTAGCTAAATTTTAAAGATTTTTATATTTATTTTATTTATTTAGTATTACTTTATTTAGTTTTTATTTACTTGTGGTAGTTTTTAATTTAGTAATATTTGCTTTCCTTATTTCAATTACTTAATTATTTAAATGCTTTTCATATTTTTTGTAGATCAAAACCTGGAAAAGTTTTCAAAAGCGCAATAACTTAATGAAAGAGTAAAGTGGATCCAATCGAGCAAAGTGATTGAGTTTGACAGTTTTCAAAAATAAATTTTTCAAGCTATTTGGAGACTAAGTTTCTTTCCTCCAAGGTTTTGCCTATATATAGGACTTTTAGGATTAGAATTAAAGATATCCTAGATACTCTATAATTTTAAATTTTTTTCTAATTTCCTAAAAAGAAGAGCAACTATTAAGATTTTATAATTGGAGAAAGATTAGAGAAGCTTGAAGACCGAGACATAATGATTATTAGTTTTCTCTTTCTCTTAATCTTTTTATCTTTATTATAATTTTTTATGATAATAAATATTAACTAAATTTAATTTTCTGGGGTTATAATAGAACTCAACATATAGTTTGGATTATTATATTATCTTTTTTTAACTTAATGATATTTGAGTTGTTTGTTCAATTTTATTCCTAATGCTTCTAGTTGATTGGCCACTAATTAAATTGATTTAGCAACCTTAATGAACTTGGAAAAGGGAAATTCGTGTTTCAACCTGGATTGAATAACATATGTTTTATATTCTGTTATTAGGATAAATCAATGTGCATGTTAAATAGGAATGTACGTGCATGCTGTATGTAACCAAATTATAGTCTAAGCTTAATAGGTTTCTTTTAATTCAATTTAAATAGAAATATAGCAAATTAGTTAAAGACATATTTTTATAAGACTATCAGAAAATTCTTATAAATAAATTAGAACTTTAGGCTTATTATCATGGTCATGTTAAAAGGGTAAAACATGTTCAAGTATTGAGGAAATTGGTAATCTTAGGCTTTTATTATTAATTACGTAAACTATATTTATTTTTTGCTATTTAATTATATTTAGTTTAATATTAATTTTATTTAGCAATTTTTCAATTAATTGTTTGGATAAGATTGAATTGTTTTAATTTTAGTACTTAACAAAATTTAATTCAATTCTTCATAGAAATGATACCCTATTCATCACTATATTGCTTGTGGACGATATGTTCAATTGCATGGTTAAATCTGACAATAGTATTCTTGTATAACCCCCAAATGTTTAAATGAATCTCATTAAAATAAAAAGCTCGACTTTTATATAAATTCGCACTCCATTACGTTTTCCATTGGTGAAGGAGGCAACTGTCTAATCATAGAGCTCTATGTTAGTGGGCTAATAAGTACATTATAAGTCCTTAAGTTAGAAGGTATTAAAATGACCAATTAACTTTGCCAAACATTAAAAAACAATTAATGACACAATGACTCACATTCAAGGCTACAAATTAATGATTAAAAATCAATTTGAAGGGTTTTAAAATAGTACATTTGTTGCTTTTTTTAGTCATTAATTCAAGCATGAAAAGTTTATCTACCCCAAGTTTGATGGCATCAAATGGTGGAAAATATGAGCCTTGATTAGTCCATTGTGTTGGATTAACCATTCTCGACCAATCTATTGCTTCCTCTCTCTCTCTCTTGAGGATTGCTTCTCTTCTTCCTCTTCCACTCACTTTTGATATCTCTTTTACCTATCCATGTCATTTTTCGCTTTTGATTCCATCTATGATTTCTAGCTCTTGAATTTTTTTTTGTTTTCTTTTTTTTTAATTCAATTTTAGGCTATCTATTTTGGAGTCTAGGGTTTGGTTATTTGTTATTGCTAGTGCTTTGTTATTACTTTTCTTAATCTATTTTTTGTTGAATTAATTTTTGGAAATTCAATTGTTTTTTCCTTTAAATTATAAATGTATATTTTGTTCACTACTAGAGAAAGGCTTATTTTTCACGGAATTTATCTGTCAAAAATATTCAATTATTTTTGACGAAATTCTAGTATTTATTATAGGAATTTTGACAAAAAATTTCCAAACTATTTCAAACAAAATTTTTGTAGAAAATACTAAAACTCATCAAAAATAATTTTGATGCCTTATTATTCCTATGTGGCAGGCACGCACCAAAACTATTTTCGACAAAATTCAGTATTTCCAATGAAATTTTTCTCGACAAAACTTTTTTTCCATATTAAATAAATAATTAAATATTTAATTTTTTATTTGATCAAAAATACTTCTCGATGACTATATCTGTTGGAAATGTTCACCATCAGCGACAGAAGTTTTTGTTGGAAATAGCATTTTCAATGAATGTGTTCATGTTAGGGAAATTTTCTATTGGAAATATTTCGATTATTTCATAGGAAATAAGTATTTTTGACAAAAATTCCATCAGGAGATGGACTGTCCCGCCAAATTTTTTTCGATGAAATTAGTCAGAAAAAAAATCAAAATTTCATTAGGAAAAAGTCTCCTGTAAATGTCGAACACTGACAACCTTTTATCATTTTAGGATTCAAATTTCCCATTTCTCTTAAATTTTCTATTTTTACCAAGATTTAAAGGTAATTTTTAAGTATTTACACATTTCCCTTTACTTCATAGGGCCTTCTCATCAGTTGCAGGGTTTGGTGGCCCGAATTTGACTTGGCTTTGCAATATGGCCTCATCTCTAGAAGCCCAGCTCGCAAGGTGTCTCTCTCACAATAGGGTGAGTCCCATGCGTTAGTTTATGGATCGCAGTAATCCCTATAGGTGCTCGTAGTAGGTCAGCCCCCTACCTAAACCAATCATCATATCGGTCCCTAGGCTCCATTGTTGGAAAGGTTCGGCTTCAAAATCGTATGGAGCTTCTGCCTCATACCGCTCCTCTAGGATTGGAGATAGGCCCAGCCCCAGCTTGTATTGTTAAGGTTGTTGTACATTAACTTGTCTCTATTTTGCAGGTTTACATGTTTTTTTATGATAGTTGGGTTTTTAGTCTAATTATGCTATTAATTTGGTAATTCACTTTTATAATTTTTTTAAAATTGATTATAGTTTTTTAATGCTTATATATATGTTTTACTGATCAGGTTGATTATTTTATTAGTTATATATAATATTAACTAGTATCATTTTTACTGATTTAGGGTATGTAGTTATAACTAGGATTGATGGTAGGTCACTTAAAATGTAAATTTTGTTTATTTAAATTTCTATATTTATATAAATATTTATGTTTTATTTTTTTAAGCTATGGCATCTTCTTCTCTCTTTTGTCAGTGCTTAGCTTGTCATTGCATGATATTGTCCTATACAACACATAAGTTAAATTTTATATAAATTATAATAATTTTTTTATTTTTAATTCATTGCGAAAAATTAAACTTTTAAATTATTTATCTTTTAATTAGATAATTAAACTTTTAAATCATTAATTAATTTATTTACTTTTTAATTAAATAAATCTTTTAAATTAATGGACTTCTTTATCTTTCAAATAAATAATTATTTACATTCCTGCTAAATAATTAATTCACCTTAATTAGTATGTATTTAAATAATTAATTTTTTTCTTATTACTATTATAAATATGATCCAATTAGCCACTGGTAGAGCTAGAGCTAAAAGTAGTCGTCCAGCCTAATGAGGGCTTATATTCAATTCATTTAGAATAGCTACCCTCCATCGTGGATCTACGAGTGCGAGGATGTCCATCATAGCTAAGCAAGATTCAACTTCTTCGTTTACTATGCTTCTACCAATGGGGATTAATTAGTATTTCTCATTTGATCCCCTAAAAATAGAGATGGATGAGGCCGATCGAACCCTACTGATTCGTCACTACCTACAATGATAACTGAGGCATTTGATCCTCTCATTGTTAATTAGCTTAAGGTAGGTGGTTTGTACACTATACCAAAAAGACAGAATAGAGGTCAAATGAAAACATTGACCTTACTAGCTAATCTCGTCGATGGATTTCGACTTAGAACATTAAGAAAAAATAAGTTTAATAATTAATTTTTTGCGATAGCTTAACTATTTCTAATTATTGTATCCTAACAACCATTTTGTTTTATTATAAAACTCTTATCAAGCCAACTATGAAGACAATTATTGCTGCATTGATTAGGCAGTATTATAATGAATTGTGGCTGACCTAGAAGATGATCTCAGTTACTAAGAAAGACTAGATGTTCATTATGTTCAACTTAAAGTTTCAATTAAAACAAGTTTATAATTAAGATTTTAATAATTTTCAAAACATAATCCATGTTTTCATGTATTAATTTATACTTTTTCGGTATAAGGTAAATGCTAATAACCTATAGAATAAACACCTAGGTAGAATAATTATTTGAGGCCATTGGAAGGGAATGGTTCAAGGATATGATAAACATGGAGCGCAACAATGCTTTGAAAAATCTTCCAAAATACCTGCATTGAGGACTACAAAGGTTATCAAAGCAACTTAATCATGGTCCTTTTATAGGACCGCATGTTAATCTTTGGAGTTCATACGCCTGGAAAGTGAAATGCGTAAAGGCATAAGCAAGCCAAAAGACAGGGTAGGAAGGTTCCATCACCAAACATACAGGTGGATCAGTTTCTTCTTGCTGACTTAGCAGAGGATGGTAAGTCATTTTTCTATAATTTTTAATAGAAATTTATTAAATAATTATTCTATAATTATATTATATAAAATTAAAATATCAATTTTCTTTCATTATAGTCACAATAGCTACAACGTGAGCTAAAAATTATAAAAGTCTTCACGGAGACTCACTTACGTGTTCATGGAGTTAGAGATTATATCGACAAAAAATCTAATGCTATTAGTGAAATTGTTATTATTTTTCATTAAATATTTATTAATATTCCATTGCTTTTGTAGGAAAACTATGCTATAAATTTGTAGCAATGATTTGGGGATAATTCATCAACACATCATAATTTTGACCCTTAAAATAGGTTTCAAGATATTCGAGGTGTGGAGACAACTCGAGACAAGTCCATTGGTTCAGAATCAGGTCAAAAGCATGCCGCATTTTTCATCTACGAATGGTTTATTGATGTATGATGCTGCGAGTTATAGTCTGACTCCTACCCTTGCACAGCAGGCATCACTACTGACATAACCACCTATGATGGATCTTGGTTTGCATGAGAAGATGGACAATTTAACTATATTGTTGGTCGATGCAACATTTTCTATTCTACATATTGCTACTGCAAGAGAAACAAGAGTAACAGCTTCTGCTGCTACATTAAGAGATACAAGCGATATAAGAACAATTGTAGCTTATGAATTTCACGATTGCGATAACCTAAGAGAACCAGTAAGCACTTCAACTGCTCCTTAATGGACAGGCAATTAGTTCTAGCAACAGCGGCCTTCCACTCTTTCTTCCTTCACATCCATATGGATTTTTTTTTTGTATTTTTTATACAACTTTGGACATACAATTTTATTAATTTATTATATATCTGCATTTCACTTAATTGTTATTTATTATATACTTACATTTTATATATTTATTATGATAAATACAATTTATTTTTATTATGAAATTAATTATTTAACTTAAAAATATTTAAATACTTAATAGAAATAACAAATAAATTTAATAAAAGTTAAAAATTTTAAAAAACATTTCTAGCAACGAAATTTTTGTTATTGAAACTTATTTTCGATAGATTTTTAGAATAAAAAAATCAGTTAGAAATAATTTTTGGTGATAACATTTTTGTCATAAATACATATTTGTGACAAAATTTTTGTTTTTGAATATTTTTTCCAATTGTGATTTTCAGTTGCTAAAATTTTTAGTGACAAAATTCTTCTATTGGAAATAATATGTTTCCAACAAAAATTTTATTTGACCTATTTGGTTAAAAATAATCTTTTCTGATGAAAGATATATTATTATTAGTGACTTCATTTTTAAAGATGATTTTTTTGATGGAATTTCCATTGCTAAGGTCTTTTTTGATAGATTATAGATTTTTTTTGACATAAAAATTTTATCAAAAATAAGCATTTCCCTTGAAGTAATTGTATGTCTTTGTGTTTAATTAGAGAATGGAGATGATGATGATGATGTGCATATAATCTCAATTATTTTTGGAGCTGCTTTGTTGAATTTCTTATCTGTTACTTCTTTTCTGTTGTGTTTGTTCATATAAATCTGTCATCTAAGTCATATTTTGCATAAAGTTTTTTGTTCTTGAAGTTTTTCATGCTTTAGCTTAATCATTACTAATTTTTAAATATGAAAGTGAAGAAGTTGTCATGAATTATGAAGGAAAGAGCATGGAAAATATGATAAAGTCAAAACACCTAAAAGATGAAGTTGGATTGGGACAAAACAAAAGGAATTAAGGCAAAAATTAGCTAAACCTATCATTTGAAACCTAAATCCAATGGCAAAACCTTTCTACATATAATAATTTATGACATCATTCCATTCTTGTAAAACAAATTAATTTGGATAACAACTAATATCCTTTTATCTTTTGCATAAACTTTTTCTTGAAAATCTTTATGGCTTTCTCTTCTAGATAATAATTTTCAATTTTCTGTTCTTAAGGTTTTTTTCTTTTTTGTCTTTGCATTTTTTTTAAGGTGGGAATTTCTCTTTCCATTCTTTTGGTTTAATTTTTAAAAGATAATTAATCAAAAGGTATATGAAAACAAGTAGGTATTATTAGACATAAGTGGCAAAGAATTTTTATGAAATATTTTATAATAGAATATTTACCCTATTTTAATATATAGAAAAGAAGGTAAAACTTATGTTTTTTGTGAATTCGTGGAACTTTTTATTTTTTTGCTTTGCCAATTTATTCATATTATGTAGTCATATGAAATTCTAATCAATATCCTTGTGTGTTTATTTATGGCTTTTACATGTTATCATTTTAGTTTTGCAATTCATGCCACATGTAAGTATAGTTCTAAGAACCTTGTTATAACTAATGAATTATAATTTTTATTCAAAAGGGCTTGTTTGACAAAAGACTTTGGAGTCAAGTTAATTGGATTTGCTACAATCTTTTGTATCAGTTAATGGCGTCCAAATAAATATATATCAATTTCCTTAATAACTACTATATTTTTTGTATATGTGTACAACTAAAAAAAATACACATGAGTGTCAATAAAAAAAGGAAACTATCACATTGTCATCACTATGTATTATTGACTTGTAAAAAAGTAAGGATATTTTAGTACTCAAGCAATTTGAAATGTTACATTCCTAGCCAACTTAACATATTAATCTTTAATGAAAAGATGGTTCGCCAAACGCTCTTATTTAAAATTAATGGTAACGTGAATAAGGGGGAATCTTATTACTTTTGATAATCTTATATTCTCCAAACCAAATAACCTTTTAGACTATGGAAAACAAAATAAAAAATGCAAAACTTGGTAAAGACTGGATTAACAAAACTTGCAAGAAATGGAAGAAACCTAGACTCAATGATTCATTCTCCAATTACGTAAATTTCTTTGTAAATTTGAACAATTTATGTATGTTTGATTCATTAATTATAGCATTATTTTGAGACTTAAATAATAGCTTCCTTTTCGTTTGTACTTAAAAAAGTGTTTCATCTTTTACATATGGTAGTTTTCTTTTAGTTGTAATTATATATTATATCAAAATATATCGCATTCTTATAATAAGTTAATTAATGTGTAACTTAACAAATTTATCACTTGCATAGAAGATAGTTTAGTAGAACATGTAAATTAGAAATCTTTTATGCTTGTCAACCAATCATAAGAATCTTGTATGAAGACTTGCTAAACTAAACATAGATATGACGTATTCTAGGAATGTGCCTTGGTAATCTTGTAGGGAGAATCTTATCACCAAGGGTAATGAAACATTATCTGAACCAAACTCCCTAAAGTAGGAAGGAAAAAGGTGAATGATAAACTTGCTCTAACATTAATCAATTCTCTGCCTCTACGAATGGAAAAGATTTAGGCTATAGAAAATGAAAGACAACAAAAGTTGGGGAAAAAAGCTTAGAAAACAAAACTTTCAAGAAATAGAGGTAACTAAGTTTAGTTATTTCCTCTTAAATTTAGCTTAGAATCCAAGGATGGAGAAGGAAAAAAGATAAAAGGAAAAGTACATGAGAGTGGGAATATTGTGTATCTTGACCTACTAAAAAAGGTCTAGTACTTGTACCTTTTGGGAACACCTAGAAGCTATAGCTTTTAGCTTTCTTAGAACTTTAGAGTATAGATTTTAGCTTCCTTAAGATTCTAGATTTTTTTGGAGGTGCATTATAAGTTGTACACTTGCCACCATCTGAGAAAATTAAGTAAAAGTAATTCATCAATAAATGGAGGCCTTCCCTAACCTCATTTGTATTATCCATCATCTATCACATTTTTGAGTAATATATTGAGCTTTTACTCTAGTTTCTTTGTGTTCTATTTTACTACCTTTGCTCTAGTAGGTTATATTTATTAATGCCCTCTGGAATTCATTATGTATAGATTCTTTATTCGATCATTTATAGGTTGACTTAGCATATAAAAAAACACTTCCAGTTTATGTCAGCATCGTTCATTAGGCTAAGTTCTAAAGCCATGATAGTTGGTATCAAAGTAGAGTTTAGTGAAAGGTGCTAATATAGTAATGGCATATGAGGCTGAAAACTAAACAAACAAGATCC
This sequence comes from Adansonia gregorii, assembly GCA_038382025.1. Lineage (NCBI taxonomy): Eukaryota > Viridiplantae > Streptophyta > Magnoliopsida > Malvales > Malvaceae > Adansonia > Adansonia gregorii. The sequence goes on along the minus strand of JBBYHO010220417.1, from coordinate 19,572 downwards.
CAAAGACTTAGGAAAAGAGTAAGCAAGTTAGTTTGAAGGATGTTTTATTAGCCATGGATGGTAATGTGGTTAAGTTCAAAGTGATCTTCAATAATATAAGGGAGAAATTTGAGGACATAGAGAGTTTCATAGAAGAGCTAGATTCCTCAAGGGAAGAGCTTAAAAAGGAGATTTAGGGTGCTTTTAACTCAATGATAGACATACTTATAAAAAAGAATAATTCTTTAGTCCATGATAGTAACCATGCAGAATAAGATAAAGTAGCTCAAAAGGGAGTAGATCAAAAGGGAGTTATCGTATGGAAAATAGTTATTGGAGGTGGCATGCTAGTTGTTACACTTAAAGACAAGATAGACATCCTAAAGTGAATGAATTAAAAGGGCCAAATCCTTGAATAATGTGAACAATTTATGGGGGATGGAGTAATACTTTTGTCTAATAGGCATTGAGGATGATGTTCCTAAGGTAAACACCACTTCAATGTATTTTGTTGATATAACTCTTTTGTAGTGGTGTCATAGGTATGGCAATCAAGAGCATAGAGGTACTAATTGAAACTCAAAAGGTGTTTTAATATGAGTTTAGCTAGTAATGTTACCTAAAGTATATCAAGAATAAGGTATGAGCAAAGTTATAACGACTTACATAACAAGGTACAATTTAAGAGTATGTATGGCAATTCAATGAACTCATGCTTCAAAGTTTATATCATGGTGAGAATAAGGAATTCTTCTTATTCATATATGGACTAAAACCTTAGGTGGAGCAAAATTTGGAGCTAAGAAGTGTTAAGGACTTAACAAAAGCTATGACTATAGTTGAATCCTTGATCAAGCTCACTTCAAAGAAGTTAGAGAAGTTCAAGTTCCTAAGCCTAAAGTAATAGCAATGGTGGGAAGATGAGGATTGACAGTCCAAAGATTGCGATGGGAAACCATTGTTTAAAGAAGTGGAAGTCCAATAAGTAGTAAGACAAGAAAAAAGACAGAGAGCTAGTGTCATGCTACCTATGTGACAACTTGTATTAGATATGAAACTACCGAAAAGAGTCAAGCTATCTACCATCACAATGGACAATGATAAGCCAAAGAATGAGACTTTAGAACTTAGTTCCATTATGAGCTTTGGGAAGGCAAAGCAGTGTTGAAAGCAAAAAAAAAAAAAAAACACATTTTTCCATAAATCATGATCGTAGGAAAATAGATGATTGCTCTAGTTGACATAAAGGCATTAAAGCATTAAACTTATTTTATGCCCGAAGAGATGTTAAAAAGCTTAGTCTCAAGGTTGAGAAAAGACCTTAGTAGGTCTAGATATTTAACGTAGAAAAAAGTTCCAACCATGAATGTGGCACAAGGAATAAAGCTATTACTTGGAGACTAGAACATTGTTGTCTTCAAAATTTTGCCCAAGAATCCACAAGTCCAATTTAATTCTTCCAGGTTTTCATATATTCCTCTTGGATTTAAATTAACCTTTAAATTCAAAAGACACATTTTTCCATTTTTATTTCCATTTATAAATTTATTTTACCTTAATTCATATCATTTTGACATTATCTAACTTTCAGTCTAAGTGAAACTCTATCTTCACCAAGACAAGGAATAACTGCCAGGATATGGTATGTCCTAATTTTGATATTATCTGGATATGACTATTATCTACCATGTCTTAAAAAGATGACAAAAAACTTAGATTTCACAAATCTAATTTTTTGTCCTAATTAACCTTGATTAAAATATTAAAATACCTCTTCTAATTAATTTAACTTTTATTTAATTAAGTGGAACTTAATTAAATCTCAGATTTAATCTAACAAATCCATCTTATTGTGTATGACCCTTAGGTTCCTAACATTTGGGCAATAAGCATAAACTGTAACTATGTTTTTACACATAACTTACTATTTATAATATAAATCATGAGTGAGGTCTAGCAAACCCATCATGACGACCTAAATGTTGAAGAGTCAAGAGTGATCTCATCAAAACCTTTTCGTAACTAGCCTATCATTGCAACAAGGTTCTTTCACCAAATAGACCGAAATGAGCATAAGCATGGTATAGTGTCTATCTATGCTTCAATCCATTTAGTTCTTTTAACTCATGATTAATGATCATGAATCTATAAGGAGCTTCCTTATAATTCATTGTCCTTTGGCCAAAAACTTTAATTCTATTAACAATAGTTAAGAACAATTAGAGTTTGTCTTTGTTGTCACTAAGAGTGGGGGATCCTCTCAGGATCACATATCCATCTACCATCTACTTTATGTCATACCCCAAAACAACCTATCTTTATCATCCATCCTAGTGGACCATTTCTTGGTGATCTCTAAGTATGACTCCCTATACAAGGTGACCTGGTATCATAAGTCTAAGGACTATTATACATGATTGATACATGAGAACATATTCTGTAAATACTTGAGTGACTAATACCAACTGAAGTACTTATATGGGACATGTTCAGTGAACTTGTTTTCATAAAATAAGCACCCTAATGCCAAATGAAATATCTTATATACTTCAATCTATAAGATTGATTGCCTACTTCATAATTAAGAAGGCATAACATGTGTTGGTCTTTGAGCATTGCTAATGCCCTATCTTGACAATACGATGACCAAGAACATTTTTGAAGATCTAGGCTTTATTGCATAAAGGTCTCATAATTGCAATACTTTGTAAGGCCTCTTAAACTCCAAGGGCTTCATCCAATTATAGTACATTTGGTTCACTAAAATGAAATAAAGTTATAAAAGGATAGCTATAGCAGTTTAGTTCATTGAAATACGAGATCCAAATCGTTAACAAAAGGATTAGAATCCCCTAGAATAATTTTGTGTTATGCCTAATGCCGAAATGGCCATTTAGTGGAAAGGTGTGGAATGGCTAGTTTAGATTTAGGTAGAAAGGTTGGAATCGGCTATTTAATGGAATGGACATTCAACAAACCAAATAGCTGTGTCACTATATCATGACGAACCAACTCGTAATGGAATAGCTATTACAGTAAACCAAACATGCTGTCAATAGTTTCGTGATAGTCAATTATGCCTCTAACATAAAAGAAAACCTTGAGTTACTAAGACTAATAACTAGTTTGCAGTAAATTAATTGTTTATCCTATGTCTGAGTTTGATAGGTTCAAGGGTATATACCAGCACCCCCTTGGTCTCCTAATAGAGTAGGAGCATTGATTCCCACAAACTTTGCACATTATGACCTTTGATGATTACTCCCCCCCGAATTTCCTTATTTTTTGCAACTCCATTCGAACCATAACTTGCTTGAACATCTTGCACATGTCACTACCCAACTACTCTTTTCGAAAGGGTTTGGCTAATATTAGTATCAAACTTGGATTCGATCCACTTCAAGTTTTTCTTTTGTTAGCTTAACTCCTATAATCTGGTCAAGATGCTATCAGCCATGGCTTCAATACCGATGATGCGCATCGAAGATGAAAAAAGAATATTGCAAAAGAAGAAGGGAAAAGGAGGAAGTTGAGAGAGAAATTTAAGAGGAAAAGAAGTTGTTGTAGAGAATGTTCGTTATCAATTCATTCTGCCATTTCCTTTGCTCATACACATTTTAGTAATCTTACCGTTACCATAATATCAAAATGCAGTCGTTATGCAACTTAACAGCCGTGTCATGAGGGATGGTTTGGTTGCCTAACAACTATTTTGATGTTATGCATATGAGAAACTGAATCATGATTGTTGGGCTCGAAACTGTTACGCAATGTCGCAATAACGGCTTAAAAATTGGTGCAACGGTGCGGCACTAAAATTTGCATCTATCTTTAACCATTTCTTTAATCCGACACCTATCCTTTCAGTTCACTCATGCTTTGTTTCTTTTTAGTTTGAACATAGTTAAAGCTATGATTGACAAAGTTGACAAAGGAGATGTTCCAAGTTTTTGAGAGATTCCTAGTTTTCAATTTTTTTTTCTCATTTTTGGGGCATCTGACAACGTAGACATTGAGCGAAAACTTGAAGAGTTAAATATAATTATCATAAATATTAAAGCAATAAAAGATAAATATATTATTTTGAAAGAAATGTGATTTTTAAGAAGAAAAAAAATCTTGTCTGCAAAAACTATTATGCGTCACATAACAAGCGTCACACCCACAACCGCGACGTAACGACCATGTTCGTGACAAAATTCATGGCCGTGATTTAATACTATAGCCGTTATTGTTAATGTCGATAACAGCTAACCAACCAGCAAAGAAAATTAGCAAACTTTACAATTTTGGACTAACAGCGTTCACAAACCAAGTGACAAACTCTGCTGGGCCGAGCCTGTTACAATCATCGACTATCTAAATTCTGGCCCGTACCATGGGCTTGCACAAATATTTCGGATATAGCATTTTTTCCTTTAATTGGGTTATTTGGGTCATTCAGGTAAGTGTTTCTCCTAGTCTTTCTGTTAAAACCTTATGTATTCTTTGGAATTGTTTTTTATAAGTTTGTTTTTTCTTGAACTGTTAAAATTTTATGTAGAAGTTGAGAGCTTTCCAATGAGCTTAATCTTTTGTAATATTTCATCAATTAACTATCGAAGTGGAGGTTTGATATTGTCTTATTGGGAGTGAACAAAATTGAGGACTTCTAGCAAATTTTGACAGTAAAACTTCAAAATAAAGTATTAAATGTTTGGGAACAAGCAATGACCATATTTTATCAAATTGTTCTTTTATTGAGCCTAATTGTTTGTGAGTGTTTGAGCGGTTGAAATGAGTATCTGGCAACACAAATAAAGTACGATTTTATTGGTGTTACACTAAATTAACATTTAAACTTTATGGAAGATGTTTCCTTAGCTTTCTTCTATTAAGCTTTATACGACTTTGGCTGGCATTTTAATTCTCGTTCCTATCAGCAAGAATTATCTACTACAGTGGATTATGGTTCAATTTCTTTCAGAAGGTGTGCTGGCCATTCAATTGCATGGGAAAAAGGGTTAGTTTTCACTCATGGTAGATGTCAAGAGGAACTAGAGAGTTCAAGGCCCCAGGATTAGCTGCTCAAAAGAAAGCCTATTTTGAAGAATGCTAAAACATGTTGAAAGCATTAGCAGCTCTTCAGCAAGAAACCAGCCAATCAGGGCCTAGTCGAGGGACACAGGAGAACACCACAGCACTCGTAGAATTGATGCTACTATTGCACAAAATGAAGATAAACGGAGCAAATGTTAGTCAAATTCAGATCTCAAAAAATGCTAAGACCATTCAGCCGAATTTACCTAGCCAACGCATTTTGGAGAATTTGAAAACATCTTGCAAAGAAGTAGAAACCTTCTCTAGTGAAAGCAATGGTGCTACCATGAAGAAAAGAATGAATGTCTCTTCAAATATTGAATTGAAAAAATCTTTTGAAATGCTTACGTCGTCCCTTACTCTCCACTGCTAGAGGGAAATTCAAGAAATGTCTAGCGAAACAGCTAGCATCGCCTCCAAGCAAAGTAAAGGCAAACAATCAACAAGCCGAGAAAACATGCACCACAGGAGAATGCAACTTTAGCGGCATTATTTATAAGCTTTAGCAGCATTTAAAAACTCTTTTTTCGTTTAAGAAAAATGCCATAAAAAATGACGCAAGAAATTGCATCGAGAAATTTAACGACGTTTATTCTTTAAAATGCTACTAAATTTGAGACGTTTTACACATTTTTTACAGCATTTATAAGCGACGTTAAATATCAGAACTTCACAGTTAAGAACAAAGACATTAGCAGTGTTTTTCTAAAGTGAACGTCGTTAAAATTAAAATTTAGCTACGCTTTTGACGTACAAATACCGCTAATTACTATGATTTAAAGGCCTTTAATTTTTATGAAACGCTGCTAAATATTAAAATTTAGTGGCATTTATAGATTAAAATGCCACTAAAATTTAAATTTTAGTGGCGTTTATTCTTAAAAACGCCGTTAAAGGTGCCTTTACAAATTTATAAAACGTCTATTTTAATAGAGGCTTTTGATTCATGAAATGCCGCTAAATTTTCAAATTTTTTTTTGGAAATTTTGCTTTCTTTGTATTAATACCATATTTTTTGATATTCTATACAACTTTTATAAATATTTACATTTACAATAATCTTATAATAGAAATTAAAAATAACACAATGTCAAAATATATAAAAACATAAATTTATATTATAAAATATCTTTATACAATATTTTTGTCCCAGCACACTTAAACTTAAAACTTAAAAACAAGTGCAAAAGATAAAACCGCCGCAAAGCTGAAGTAGAGTCGTAGAAAATTATTGTCCATAGCACGACCATTATCATCTGATTAACCCTAATATACAAAATATATATATGAGATTAACATATATAAGTAATATATATCATTAAGTTAAATAAGTGAAATAATTTAAAATTAAGATATTATATTACCAAAGATGGCAAATCCTATGAGAACTTTTACTGCATTAAATCCATGAACAAGTCAAACTTGGATTGTAGTTGCTCATATCTTCTTTTTTCTTCTTCTGTTGCTTCCTCCAACCTCGCTATCTATGCTTGTCTTGCTGCTTATCTTTCTTCAAAACGCTCTTGCATGGTTCTCATATCATGTCTCAATGTCTGAACTTTCTGTGCAGAGCGAGTTTATGAACAACTATATCGTTGAGCACTAGCACCATAGTAGATGGATGGCGTTGGATCCATTCTGACACCTCAAACCCATCCACGTCTTTCTTTTCTAACAACATCAGTGAATATTCATTTTTCACATCATGCATATTCACTAAGCTATCTGATGGTGTGGTAGCTTGATATTCAGCCATTTTTTTCTTTGCTTTTTCCTAGAAAATAATTAAATTAATATTATAGTTATAATTTAAAAAATAGTATATTTATTTTAACATACAATGATTTGCTGTGTTTCAACATTCAAATAGGATTCATCTTTGTTTGTGTGAGTTAACTAAAATAGTTCAACTCCTCCTATTTTTTCACTTTGCTCTATTTCCTATAAAATAATCTTTAATACAATATTTATATTAAAACATTAAAAATAATACCAGTGTTTCTCGATTGAATTTGGAAAACTTACCTTCTCATATGTTTTTTTAGCAAAACTTTTTGAATCACTTGTGTGACTATATTTTTGTTACCTTCTGCTAGAAAGTCCTACTCGTTCTCGTTCCTATACATTACTCAAGCATATAAATAATTACATATATTACAAAAAATTGTATTAAAAATATGAAATACTTAATTAAAAAAATATTATTACACCTTTCCTTTATTCGAATACCAGAAGTCAACAAATTTTTCGTATTCCCAACCAACCACACCGTGCGGTATGTTTTGTTTTGTGAAGCAATATCAACATTTCGATTGAAGTACTTTTTCTTTAAGTTATGCTTAAAATCTTTCCATTTTTCCCCACTGACTTTAGAACATACGATATTAGAATATCTAAAGCAAATAGTTGTGGAAATGAAAGAAAATTACAAAGTTAGTTTTGATTAGAAATGACATTTTAAGGTCATGCGTCCAAAGTAATGTCAAGGAATTTGTACTAGTACCTCAACAAAGTCCAAAACCTTAAGCTTGTTTTTCTTAGCACTTCATGCCATTATTCATAATGTATTGGTACCTTCCTCCCATTTCGAGCAATCATGCCTCAAAGGCCATCCAATACTTATGTTTCTGGACCAATTGACTGGTTATCATTATTTTTAAAGACAATAATATGTTCATCAGGAGGTAGTTCCCATAGCTCTTTAAAAGTAGTATGACATTGAGCTATGCGTTCCCAGTATTATCCATTACAAAAAAAAGTTAGATAAGATTAACAATTACAAAACATTGAACCATTACCGTAAGCAAGAACTTCTAATGCATTTATCAATACCTGCATTCAAATTAGTATGAATTACATTCTCTGTAGTTGTATTCCCTGAAAGGTTATCTGAAATGGTTAAAAAAGATGTAGCCGAAGTATCAGTAGGCTCTGGCTTTGAACAAGTGTGAACAATCAATCTTCTTCTCGGCATATTATCTGCAACAATTTTAAGTTAATAACACTAGTATTACTTATAGTAAAATGCAATATGTAGCATATAATAAAATGCCAAAAATATAAAAAAAATAACAAATCAATCGTGATATAATCTTACTAAATTTGCTTTATTCATCAAGGTTCATAAATGTCTTCATCGACATCTTCACGAACCCATTAAACTTCTATGCTAGTACTAGGGATATTCTCATCCAATTTTTGATCGGCAAAAGGCAAGCATTCAACTCTTTGTTCAACATCATATTGACATCCATCACCCATATCAAAAAAATCTCTAGGTGTGTTATGAAGTACAACATGCCAACCATCATTATTCGGATCTTCAAAGTAAAAAACTTGTTTTACTTGAGATGAAAAAACATATGGCTCATCAATTAATTGTTGGCTAGTGTGAATTAATCGAGAGAAATTCACCATTGTAAATCCAAATTGATCTTTTTTAATACCTCTAAGAGTATTCACATAAGCCTAATCACATCAAAACAACATGACATTCCATTTCCCATTATAATCTAACTCAATAATATCAGTAATAATTCCAAAATAATCAACATTTCCTTTCATGGGATTGCTATCCCTAGCATTAGCATAGCTTGTTATTGAAGAAGTCACAACTACTCCACTGTCTTGAGTTTCCTAAATCTTTCACGAGATTTGGTATGAAATCTAAATCTATTGATGATGAATGCACTATATCTTTTCACTATTTTGTTCGGTCCTTCTGAAATACACTTTACTTCTTCACTAACACCCCTTTCACTGCAAACCTATTACCAAACATGAAAAAACAGATCATTTTCTATGTAAAATGGAGAACAACATACTTAACGTAATGAATTTGGAAGGAGTTGTGTTACTCACAATTTCTCCTAACCACTCACGAAAATTTTTCATAAATAAATTATCAAGTTCACGGAGATATAATCTTTGAGAACGTAGACGAGCTCTCAAGTTGTTTCTATGCTCACTATGAACAAAAAATGTGTTAAATTATTAAAAAAAGTTTTCCATGATATATTTGTTAAAAAAACTATTATACTAAAACTTACTTGCGTAGTGATTCCATTGAATCATGGTGGAATAGCAGATATCGATGCGCTTATGCCCAAGATTTATTATCCAGCTCTACCACTTCAACTTTGTCGATTGGTTGTCCAAAACTTTTAAATAACTATGTTTCGGCTAAGTTGTTATGTGGGAGCCCAACATTTATTGCCGGTCTATTAAATCTTGTCTCAACATCTTCCAAATATCTTGCATAAAATGTCATACACTCCTCTTCTAAATATCCTTATGCAATTGTACCTTTTCGATAGCATTTGTTTCGATAATAGGATTTTAACTTCCCTAAAAACCTATAGCATAATATATTACAATATTAGTGTCTGCATTTAAAATTTAAGTTGACGATAATAGTACAATAAGCTAATAATATAGTACCTCTCTATTAGGTACATCCATTAATAATAAACCGATCCATCAACTTTTGCTTCATAAGGTAGATGTACAACCAAATGCATCATTATGGTGAAAAATGATAGAGGAAAAATCTTTTCTGAGTGGTAAAAAGCTAAAGCCGCTTGATCTTGAAGTTTTCAAGCTCTTCGATCTTGCAAACTTTGCCACAAGTAGCTTTCATTACATTACTAAGTTCAATTGTATTGGATGTCACATGCTTTGACATAGAACAACATAAAGCAAGTGGAAGTAAGTCTTACATTAAGATGCGATAATCATGTGACTTTAAGGAAGAAAGCTTTCAATCTTTGGGATTCACACATCTTGATATGTTAGAAGTATATGTATCTGGGACCTTTATATCTTTCAGTATTTTACAAAACATATCTTTTACCTTTTTGGACTTCCCAAAGCATGCAGGCAGCAACCTTAACCTTCCATTGGGAAGTAATTCTGGATGAAGATCATGGCGAATTCCTCTATCTACTGGTCAAGCCAGCTCTTTAAGTTGTCTTTTATTTTTCTATCAATGTTAAGAATTGTCCCAACTATATTTTCATAAACATCTTTCTCTATATGCATCACATCAAGGTTATGACGCAATAAATTATGCTCCTAATAAGGTAGCTAAAAAAATACTTCTTTGTTTCCACAAATTCGCCTCATTTGGATCATCTTCTTCATCTTCCTACTTAGATAACATCATCACCTTCATACACCTTTCTTGTTCTTTTGCTTAAATATGTGCTACTTGCCTGATTATTCTTCCCATAAGTGAAATAGATATCTTTCAACATCAACAAGATATCAAACCCAATAGTAGGTTCAGGTACTTCTCTAATCTCTTCTATTCCATTAAAGATATGCTTTTGGAATCGAAATCTATGGTCCTTATCTAACCACCAACAATGTCCCATATAAGAGAATTTCTTCTTGTTATATAACCACTTCGAACACGTTTGCATAGCACAATAAGGACAAGCATAACAACCTTTGGTGCTCCACCCAGATAGATTTGCATAAACAGGAAAATCATTTATAGTCTATAGTAAAGTTGCACGTAAATGAATGTTCTCTATTTTTGATGCATCATATGTGTCAACCCCTTCCCATAACTGTTTTAACCTTTCAATAAGAGGTTGCATATAAATGTCAATATCATTCCCTAGACCTTTTTCTCCAGGAATTATCATAGATAAAATAAAAGAAGATTATTTCATGCAAATCCATGAAGGCAAATTTTAAGAAACAAGATAATCGGCCAAGTACTATAAGAAGTACTCATCATTTTAAACGAATTAAAACCATCAGATGCAAGTCCAAGCCTCACATTTCGAGGATAATTAGCAAAGCATGGAAAGTTTTTATCAAATGTTTTCCAAGCTAGAGAATTCGCATGATGCCTTAATAACCCATCATCAGTCCTTTCATCATGATGCCATCTCATAGAATCAGATGTTTTTGAGGACAATGAAAATTCATTGAAGTTTTGGTATTAAAGGAAAATACCTTAAAATTTTTACAGGCTTCTTTTTTAATTACACTTCACCTTCAAGCTCAAGCACATTATCTTTTGTATTTTCATCCAACCATCGAGACTTACCATAGCTATAACAAATTTGTTGATTTCTTCTATCACTCTAATACAACATACAATCATTTAGGCAACTATGAATTTTCTCATATCCAAGGCCTAAATCTTTTATCATTTTTTTAGCATCCTTACAAGACTTAGGGATTTTGGTAAAAGGAAACTTTTCTTTAAGAAACTCTAATAATAGTGTCAAAGAATTTCCTATCCACCCCCCAAAGTATTGCAAGTGAAAAAGATGAATACAGAAAGACAGTTTTAAATGCTTAGACCCCTCAAAAAGTTCTTCATTCATTTCATCAAGCAACTTATAAAATTTTGCCACTTCTCCATTGGGCTCTTGATCACCTACTTCTCTTCTCATTTCATCAAAATTATTCAGTCTAACATTGTTTTCAATTAAATCCGAAACTTTTGGTGTAGCAATTTGGGAATTATGGTTATGCATGTTAAATGCTTATCACAACATACCTTCTATCTCATCTTGTGTGATAGACTGATGTTGACTATTGCAAGTGGAACTTTGAGAAACTCTGCAAGATGATCTAGAAGGTATGGACTCTTCGTGAAAATACCATCGTGTGTACCCCAGGAGAAATCCAAAATAAACTAAATGTTTATAGACAGTTTCACGCATACCCCAATCAATATTAGCACACTTCAAACAAGGACATAGTATCCTATTATCTTCGCTTGCACTATGAAAAGCAAAGTTCAAAAAAATTTGTACTCCATCAAGGTACTCTTGACTTAGCCTTGACTTTTGGATCCAACTCTTATCCATTTCCTACTTGAGAAAGTCTAAATACAAAAATATTATGTAGATAATTATAATTTAATATAGCCAAAGCCAAAAAAAATGATAATTAATAAATTAGTTAGAAATTAGCAAATACAACAATCCATTTAAAGCATTCTATATTTATAAAAACAAAAACTAATAATGTCATGATACCTTCACATTTCTTAACTCATTCCATGCATTAAGAATGATTTATGACAAAGCATGCTGAATAGTCACGCTAAAAATGATCTCCTAATCTATACAAAAATAGAATAAAATGAAAATTGAACAAGTCATGCTAGAAATAAATAAGAATTGGAAGTAAATATAAAGCATGAGTTTAAGTTTAATATAATAGTAAAGTGTATAATTAAAATTGTAAAAAATTTTATAACTTATTAATTATATATGTAAGAAAATTTATAATTGTATAATATCATCAACCAATAATGCTAATAGAGGCTTTACAAGAGGACAATTTTCTTTTGTCATTTGGCATGAAATTGATATTATCCCCAAAGATGAACCAGCGTACATGGCTTAGAATCTGAAGGACAATCGAGTGAAAATGAAAAGATGTGCAGGTTTTCTAACCACCTATTAACTTTGTTTGTCATTATAAACTATAATTTTGGGTCCATGATGTTTTTTATTCCTTTTGAAACAAGATAATGATTAAATTCTTTCTCATAATTTGGCTAATAAACACTATTTGTGGTAGCCAAGACACTTGGCATATATAAATACTTGAATAAAAAATCTAGATAATATATATGGCAAGGGCAAAATTTCTCATTATATTCCCATCATCAGTCCGTATATTTCTTATTATATTTTTAGTGAGGCCATTGAGATTGAATTCTTTTCCTTAAAAAGCTTCATATGGTCCAAAAAGGGCTTCATCATGTTAAGGCTTTATAATTTATAGAGGATATGTGTAAAAACTTTATGGGTAATTATTCATAAAATAATTTATATTTATAACTAAAAACATATAACCGCAATATGACAACTCATATAGTCGACTAATAAACACTATTTGTAGTAATAAAATTTTAAAAAATTTATTAATGGTCTATTTCAAGGAATATTTAAGTGAGAATATTTTTATGGGTCTAACCCAAAATGATGGAAAGTACCTTAAAAATTTGACTTAAGTTTTTTTAATAAGTTTGCAGGTTAATTTAAGAAAAGTTATTTATAATTTTATTTTTTGTTTAAAATTGATTTAATAATAAATCTTTTATTTGGAAGAAAAATGTAACTTAAAATTTTAACTTTTATATTAAAAATATAATATTTTAATTTAAAACATATTTTAAGATTAAAAAAACATTTAAATAGATAATTGTTTCTTAACATAATTAAAATTATAAAAAAAAAAAATTCTAATATCCTAGCAAAGCGAGAGGACTATTCTAGCACATATTATTTGTTGGTTTGGTTCCAAATAGGAATGGATATCTTTTATGCCTTTCACCGATCACAAATGACCACATGATACATATAAACAAGAAAAATGAAACATCATAAACTATAGTTGAAGGGCACAGAAAAGGGCAGGAGAAGAGACAGATAAATATTCAATAGAATTAATAGATAGTGCTAAAAGGCATCCAAATGTTAGAAGATAATATCCAAATCCCTTTTCTTGAGAATTTATTTTTGGCCAAAAAACGAAGAAGCATTAAATTGGATGCTTAAAAGAAGGCACCTCAATGCCCAAGACAATTCACTCGAAATTAATTTGTCATGCTCTGAATGCTTTGCTAAGACATCTAAATGCTCAAAAGAAAAACTCATGCCTAACAGTAATATCATTCATATTATGTTTTTTTTAAAAAAAAAAATTATTTATGAAATTAGCCTTTTTTACTTTTATTATATACTAAATATATATAAAATCATTAGTAATATTAAAATAATAATCTATAATTTATGATTAAAAAAGTTTAGGTCCACAATAATTGCAACAGGCACAGCACAACCCAACCCAACCCCATCCGTAACAAAATGGATGATCGCTATTTAACTCATTAAAATAAGGACAGCACTGCGACAACCTTATCATACATGTTAAAGATCATTAAAAACCAAATTAGGGTAATGTTAAATTAATTCTCATACACTTTGATGGACATTATGCAGATCCTAATCTTTCCTCTTACGTTGATGTACTCCTGAACTTAATTTGGGTAAAAAGATTAGGCCATATCTTTTTTATGTGTTTTCATTTAGATTGGATAAGTATTATGTTAAATTAGATAAATTCATATAAGTATTCAACTATACCTAAATAAAAAAGACCAGTGTTGGCTACAATAATTTGTGTATATAATGCTGAATTTGCAGACCTCAGAGAAGAAGTTCGTAGGTCCTTTACCAAAAAAAATTGTATGAATAATTCAATAAAAACTTTATTGGTATCACAAATTGAGATATATAAATGAGGTTTTATTGGCTTTTGGGACAAATAGAACATTGCTTCATTGAAATGAATGAGTTTAAGAGTTTAAGTTGAACAAATATGAGTGATTGGGAAGACAAAACCATCACTAATGAAAAATGCTTCAGGTCTTTCATAGTTTGAAGAAAATTTTAAAATTTTGAAGGTTGGAAGTTATATGATAGGAGGCACCAGAATGTAAAAGCCAATTAGCTTGTATAGTAAACCATTTTCCTTGGTTCTCAAATTCTACAAAATCACATTTTTTGTCTCTTGAAACGAAAGAAAGAAATAGAAAACAGCGAATATAGTTTTAACAACAAAAAACAAGAAACCAATTCATGTTCCTAAATTCTGAAGCAAAGCGAACATGGAACTTCCTCTTCCGAAGGCCTACGTTGCTCTGCCCGCATGTAGTGATAACTGGTTGAAAACTCTACTTTCTAGCCTAGAACGTCTATTATCTTTAAAGATAATGCAGTAGGAATAGATACGGTGCAATCCAGATACGAAATTCAAGTTGGTTTTGATTAAACATGATTGAATTTTATCTAAGCAAACAACTAAGCCTTTTCCTTGATTTATCATAATTTTTTGTTGTAGCAGATTAATGGCTTTTCTTGTTATAACAGATTAAAAATAGGATAAAGAACTCTATTATATTTGCCATGAAAATACTTTGATTATGCTCACTTAAGTTAACTAAGCACTAAAATCTTAAGGTTCATAAGGCTAAAATTTGGTTACGAGTTAAGAGTGACAGGTTGGAGTAATGGAAACCCACTTCAGGCACACCATGAAAATTTTGAGTTTGTTTCCTGTGACAAAACCAGGCAAGCATCAACAAGAAAAATTCTCAAGTTAAAAGAAAGAAATATGACATATTACATAACAAAAATTTCATTTCACGATAATTATATCTTTCAATTTTACAATCACTAAATTATAAAATAAAATTTATAAAATCTAAAAATATTACCTTAAAATCCCTAATGCTATAGGGAAAGAAGTCAAGAAAAATGAAGCCCAGCCACAATGAACAAGACAACGAGAGAGAGATGGAGAAAAAAATTAAAATTTATTGATACAAAACAAAAGAAAAAAGAAAGAGGAATAGCCAAAACGAGAAAAAGGGCTAGAAGCAGAAAGCTATACTAATTAAGATTTTTAACGCCGTTTCTTTCAAGAAACGTTGCTATATAAAATAAATTAATTGCATTTATCCGTAAACGCCACTAAATGATCATATATAAAGGTGTTTTTACTAATAAATGTCACTAATTAAAAAATATAGTGGCGTTTATAAATAGAAACGCCGCTAATGTCCTACTTTTTGACTAGCTGAATATTTTGAGCGCCCAAAAAAAATTATCGCGAAATTATAAATAATAATTAATAGCGTTTAATATTGAAAATGCCACTAAAACTAACTAATTTGCAAAGTTTTAAATAAAAATGCTGCTAAATATGTTTTTTTATTTAAACACATAATCTAGTAGCATTTTTAAAAAAAAACATCATGATAAAATGTCATTGTAACCCCACTTTGTTATAGTGATGGCATTATTTTGAAGAATAAAGTAACTAAATGGAGTCGAGACTGAAATTGAAATCAACTCTTTCCTGAAGCTAACTCTTTTTGAAATATTTGTACTTGTCCAAAATAATTTTTGAAAGCTGAGAAAAAAGGGATGTAACTAGCTCAGCAGATGAAAAATCGTTACATCTCTTGAAGCCTTGCCTTTCAGTCCAATGATGCTTTTTGTTTCCCTCCTTTTGCTTATGATAAGAACTTAGTTTTACATTATTGATTGATGGCATCGTCAACTCACCTAAAAAAACCAGAACATGTACCCAAAGTTGCAAGGCAGTAGTTCACAATCTGGTTATACCATATAACTTTTATCTGCTGCAAGAGACTAGGGATCTAGGAATTACTATAGACCATATAACTTTTATTAATTTTAAATAACAATTCAAGATTTAATGTAAAATATTTTTTATTTTTTTAAAATAAAATTTTTAATATATATTTTATATATAATATATATTTATGGTCAGTTCTCTAGGAACCAACCGTCCATATTTTGGAATATATATTAATATATATATATTAGAATTAAATATATCAGTTTTGGTCATCCAAACATTTAGTTGTAGGCATTTATACATTCAGTTATAAGTATTTGCACAATCAGTTATGATCACTTGTACATTTAGTTATGATCACTTGTACATTTAGTTATGGTTATCTTTTATATTTTATATTTTAAATAGTAGTTTAAGATTTTCACATAAATTTTTTTATTTTTTATTATTTTTAAATAGTAATTTGAGATATAATATAAAATACTTTTAATTTTTTGTTATTTTTAAATAGTATTTTTAATATATATAATTTTCACATATATTTGGGGTTGATTCCCCTTTATAGGAACCACATCTTCACATATTGGAACAATTATCAATATATATATTAAAATTAAATATATCAGTTTCGGTCATATGTACATTCAGTTATAGATATATCTATATATATTCAGTTGTAAGCATTAATACGTTTAGTTATGGTCACTTGTACTTTTAGTTATGACTATTTTTTCGTTATTTTTTAAATAGCGGTTTAAATTTCATATAAAATATTTTTTATTTTTATTATTTTTAAATAACATTTTTAATGTATATAATTTATATATATAATGTGGTCAATTCTCTTGGTATAGGAACCGTCGTCCACATATTGGAATAGATATATATATATATATTGAACTAAATATATCAGTTTTGGTTATCCGTACATTCAATTATGAACATCTATACATTTAGTTATAGTCTCTTGTACTTTTAGTTATAGTCTTCTGTACATTCAGTTATAATCATTTTGTACATTCAATTATGGTTATATTTTTTACTTTTATTATTTTTAAAAAGTTGTTCGGCATTTAATGTAAAATTTTTTTCATTTTTAAATAGTAATTTAGTATTCATAAAAAATATTTTTATTTGTATTATCTTTATAAAATATTTTTAATCGTTTATTAGTTTTAAATAGTATTTGGAATATATATATATATAACTTATATATAATATAAAATATATGATAATAGGGAGCCGACCCTCAATATATATAGTATTATAATATACTATATATAATATATATTATAAATATTATAAATAATATATATTAATTCAAAATTTAATGTAAAATATTTTTAACTTTTATTATTTTTAATTATCAATTCAAATTTTTATATAAAATATTTTTATTTTTTATTTTTTAAATAGTAATTATTTTTAAATAATAATTCAAGATTTAATGTAAAAAATTATTAATTTAAACAATTTTTTAATTTATAGATAATTTATATAATATATATTATAATTTATAATATATTTTATATTTTATATTTTATATTTTATA
>JBBYHO010220198.1:5001-34703 GCA_038382025.1 Adansonia gregorii | reverse complement strand
GCAAGTTAATGTGTAAATGTGCTTGAAATGTGTTAGGCTAATGATTCATATATGGATTAAGGATAACAAGATGCATGAGTAAGAGACATTAAACCAATAAGGATAGACTGAGGCATTTTGCACATTAAAAGGGCATTAAGGCATCCGAATCTTAAACTACCACAGCCAAAAGCCATAATAATGGACGATAATCCTAAAAGATTGATAGAAACATAGAGAGCTCACTGCAATAATAAAGGTGCTAAAAAATAGGAAATGAAAATTATAAAGTGAGAAGCTATACCAATAAAACTTCAATATTTAGCCTAACAGTTGGAACAACATAGATGGCTTGAATTTCCCTCTCTTCCTAGTTGTTAACAAGTAAGAAAAAGAGAGAAATAATGAGGTTTTGTTCTAGTATGGATGAGGGTGATTTTTGGAGTGTGTAATGGTTGAAAGTAAGTGTTTTGGGGCTATTTTTGGGTGGTGTGTGAAGAGCTACGGGATTTGGTTTTCTTGGTGTATGAATGTGTTTTTTTAGAAGTGTAAATAAGCTAGAATCTGACCTTTTTCTGCTGAGATGGAAGTGGTCCATTTATACTAGCCTTTTGGAGCTAAATTGGATTTGTTTTTTGGCCATTTCTCAAGGTGGGCAAGGTGATGTCAGCATAGTGGCTGTAGGGTGGCTGTAGGAAGCAATTTGCTACCATGGAATAAGGCATTTTGCACATCAAAAGGACATTAAGGTGTCCGAATCTTAAACTACCACAGCCAAAAGCCACAATAATGCATGATAATCCTAAAAGGTTGATAGAAACATGGAGAGCTCACTACAATGATTAAGGTGCTAAAAAACAGAAAATGAAAATGATAAAGTGAGAAGCTATGCCAATAAAACTTTAATTTTTAGCCGAACAGTTGGGACAACATAGATGGCTTGAATTTCCCTCTCTTTCTTGTTGTTAACAAGTAAGAAAAAGAGAGAAATAATGAGGTTTTGTTCTGGTATGGACAAGGGTGATTTTTGGAGTGTGTAGTGGTTGAAAGTAAGTGTTTTAGGGCTATTTTTGGGTGGTGGGTGAAGAGCGACGGGATTTGGTTTTCTTGGTGTATGAATGTGTTTTTTTGGAAGTATAGATGAGCTGGAATCTAACCTTTTTCTACTGAGATAGAGGTGGTCCATTTATACCAGCCTTTTAGAGCCAAATTAGAGGTGTTTTTGGCCATTTCTCAAGGGCAACAAGGTGATGTCAGTATGATGGCTATAGGGTGGCTGTAAGAAGCAACTTGCTGCCAATGTGATGTGCATAGGGTGGCTGGATTAAATGCTAAAATGCTTTGCCAACAAATAGGGTAACTGATGGTGATATTGGTTAACAAGCTAAGGAGTACGTGATCATTTGATGTTGGCCCTTTTTGATCCAATTTAGACTTCAAAAAGATGTTATGATTAATTCAAAAGTCTAAATTCGTAATTTGATATGTGTTTGAATCTTTCCTTATGAAAAAAAAAAAGTTAAATCGAGTTTTGGATCAATGGTGGATGAGTCAAAAATGCCCAGACCATGAAAATGCCTACATGTATCCATACATTGCATAATGTATCGATACATTTGGTCCAAAAACCTTTTATGTATCGACACAATGAACATTGTATCGATACAATGATCAATGTATCGATACTATAAACCATCGTATCGATAGAATGAACCATTTTATCTATACATGTTGATATGTATCGATACATTTCTTTGCAGAATGCATGTTTTGGTCTTAGCATGGTCTAGTATCGATACATGAGGTCCTGTATCGATACAGAGGCTTATGTATCGATATATCTACATGTTGTATCAATACAAATGGGGACATTTTGAATTTTTGACGTGTTGGAGCATTGTATCGATACATGAGAACCATGTATCGATACATTTAAGTAAAATTATGAATTTTCTCATATATTTTATCCCCGGATACCTAGGACTACATCATTTGATGCCATATCTTCTCATTTACCGTTAATGTGATCCTTAGGCCTTCTTGACATCCTCAAAATACTTTTTTGCGGGGCGACAGCCATTGCCTCCTCTTACGTCCATGCTCCAAATTGCTAAAAATTAGCCCGGATAAAATAAGGTGTCTACACTAAGGAAACGCTAGTTGAGGAAAATGGTCTAGCACATGGTGGGCGGTAAGTTTTGGTGGCAATATGGTGCAGTGTATCAAGTAAATCCATAACTAATCACAACAGCCAAGTTGGGAAAGATTTGAAAATGAAAAATCACTTGAAAATTGTGAAAAAATAGGGACAACTTTTAAGGAATTTGAAAAAAGAACGGTGAGGACTTGCATGAAGGGAGTTTTCAATATGAATAAGTTGTAATACTCTAGTAGTTGAAACAATATTAATTGGTTTGAATGAAGCTCCCCTATGTTTCCCTTGAACACATGCATCACATATTCTATCATTATGAAATTTCATTTTTGGCAATCCAACAACAAGGTGTTTTCTAAATATTTTGGAAATTACATTCATACTAGCATGTCTTAGTCTTCTATGCCACAGCCAAGACAAGTCATCATTATTAGCAATAAAAGAAACATTTTGAGAAGATAGTTATCTAGATGCACAACATAAACATTTCCTTCTTAGTGTCCTATAGAAACAATTTTATTTGACTTAACATCAACAACTTGATAATTCATTGATTCAAAAATAACTTATGCCTTTATCACACAATTGACTCATACTAAGTAGATTATGTTTGACACTTTTAACAAATAGAACATTTTCAATGTTAGATAAAGAGTTGTTACCTATGGTTCCAATACCTTTAACTTATCCTTTTGAGTTATCACCAAAAGTAACACTTTCTCTATCCTTAGGCCTTAGTTCTATGAATTGATTTTTGTCACCGGTTATGTGTCTTGAGCATCCACTATTAAGGTACCAAGAATTCTTCCTTGTTGAATTTGCCTTGAAGCAATACTCTTCCTCTTTCAACCACAAAGTCACGTTTTCATTTTAGGTACCCAAATTTTCTTAGGTCTTTAAGTATTAGTGTTCACAATTCTTGTGCTTTTGGGAATCCATTTTATTTTGGTAGCCTTATCTTGAGATGTGCTAACACCCTTAGAGACCTATACCTTCGTAATAAGCTTGCCTCCATAAGTAATAATCTTTAAAGAACACACGTGAGATGTATGACTAAGTTTATGATAATGAGTACATATGCTAGATGCATTAAATGATTTGTTTTGTGTCACAAAGAACTTCTTGAAGTGAGTTTCTTTTTCAATTCTATTATATCCCGCACCATCTTTGTCAAAGAATGTTCTTTGTGTTTCTAACATATTATTCAATTTTTGTTGTGCCATATAAAACCTTGCAAACAAGTTATGCAAGTTTGTGTTTTTCTTGGTTAGATCATCAATATTGAGTTGTAAATCATCTACTTTCTTCTTAAGATCATTATTTGTCATGCTTAATGTTTCATTTTCTTTTTTAAGTTTAGAAATTATTTTCTTATATTTTAAATTCATGGTTTTGAATTCTAAGGCTAATTCATCAAATGCATTTTGTAATTCATCAAATGAGTAAGGATTAGCATTAGAAGATACCTTAGGCTCATCATGAGCCATGAGACATAGTTTGGCAACCTCCTCATCATAATTATTGGATGTGCCACTATCACTCCATGTAGACACCATAGTCTTTTTCTTTTGCTTTTTTAGGTTTGGCTTTTTCCATATTGGACATTCAAATTTAATGTGTCCCTATTTCTTGCACTCATAGTAAATGATTTGTTTTTTCTCTTTCTTGCTTGAGTCTCCCTTCATCATTTTTTTCTAGGAAGTCTTCTTGCTTTATTCATTCTTATGAATTTGTTGATTCCTTTTGCAAATATGGCCATTTTTTCATTGTCTTCAACCTTCGTCTCCTCATCATCATCACTAGGATTGGTTGTTTTAAAGGCAACACTTGCCTTGTTTGATGGCTCTTGTCCATGCTTGATCTTTATCTCATAGGTTAGAAGAGAACCTATGAGTTCATCCAAGGAAAGTATGTTGGGATCTTTGGATTCTTCTGTTGCTGCCACTTTTGCTTCCCAACATTTGGAAAGACTATTGAGTAGCTTTTTCACCATCTCTTTATTTGGATAGGTCTTTCCAAGTGCCTTCAACCCATAGATAATATCCATGAACATATCTAATATTTCTTTGATAGTTTCACCTACCTTCATCTTGAACAATTCACAGTTAAGTGCAAGTATGCTTATTTTGGATTCCTTGACTTGATTTGTTCCTTTATATGCGGTTGCTAACTTGTCCCACACTTGCTTGGCATTGTCACATAGTGAAACTCTATTTTACTTAATTAGACCAAGAGCACAAAATAGTGTGTGCATGGCGTTGGCATTTAATTGTGCCATTTTGGTGTCTTGTTCATCCCATTCTTCTTCTTGTTTAGTGCAACACAATCTCCAACTCACTTCTTAAGGACTAGTGGCCCATTGACAGTGATCTTCTATCCTTCATAGTCATTTGCTTGGATAAAGAGCCTTATCCTTGTCTTCCAATACGAGTAGTTCTCACCATTGAAGAGTGGAGGTCTCATAATGGAATGGCCTTCAGGTCCCATGCATTTGCATCTGTCTCAAATACATGAGACAAACTTCATCTTGGCTTTTTAACTCTTGTGAGTTTCTTAAGGCTTTAAGTATCATGTTTGCATTCTTCTTTTTTAAGCTATCAAGGATATTTTCTCAAGGTTATGAAGCCTATAGTAGAGACCAAAGCTCTAATGCCAATTGTTAGCTCCAAAAAAAGATTGGACCAAGATGGGGTGTATTGGTTATACAAAAACTTGATAAATTTGAAGTAAATTAAAAAAGAAAGAGTTAAGGGTAAGAAAAACAAACAATAAATGTATAAAAGTTTAATCCTTGAACCCTGCACTGACATCTTCTCTTCTTAGTACATTTTTACTAAGGTGATTCTCACAATTCAGTAATCAAATTGTTTACCTTTAAGGCTAAGGAATAACCTTACACCTCTATCTTTTAAGGCTTAGATAGAACCTTTCAATCCTTTTAAGAATTCTACCCTAAATTCTCAAATATTTTCATTCACTTTCACATAACCCTTTTTCTGATATGAATAAGGTATTTTGCAAATAAATTGAACTTCTAGTAGGTGGATGTTTACTGAAATTTAAGTATGAGATGAATGAGATACAAATAGACTTGGAAGAGTATAAATTGAATACTAGTAAAATGAAGAATTTGAAGATTTTTAAGCTTTTATTGTTCACTGCTTGATTAATCTTTGTATCTCTTGCTTCTTCAGCTATTGGGAACCTCTATTTATAGCTTGAAATTGATTTATAAACATTAGTCATTTAATGTGGTGGTTGGAGAGCCATTGTAGCCTTCATAAATGCTTGTTTTCGTTTAGACCCATGCTATAGTATTGATACAAGAATAAAAAAATTCACCGTTACTGCTTGTTGTATTGATACAGGGGGCTGACTATCGATATCTACCAAGCTGTATCGATACAGACACACCTGTATTGATACATTCAAGGGTTTTAACCAAACCTTAGTTACTATCAAGCATTGTATCGATACATACGAGTTGAGTATCGATACTCACCGCAATATATCGATACATGTTTAAAAATATCGATACAAATAAAGGTTTTAAGCATAGTGTAGATACATTTATGCATTGTGTCGATACATACCTTCAAAATCCTTTGTAAAACAATTTTTCGTGACTTGATATTGACTCAGACATATCTTAAGAATATTTTAAGTATAAATATACATTTTGGAATGTATATTTTTGAGAAAATACAAACCTAGTACTTTTCAAAATATTTTTTGATTTTAAAACAAATACCAAGTTGATCATAAATTAATTTAGCTTAAGTTATTTCTTATATCAAAACCAAATTCAAAGTTAACACTTTTTAAAGGAACTCTTTCATGATGAAGTTTGGCCTCATGCAGCTATTGGATTTCAAAAATCATCAAAACATAAACATAAACTTAGCAAAAATAATAAACACAGAAATAGCTGAACATTCCTATATATCTTTAGAGAGGGACTTACATATATTTAAATCAAGATTTAATCATCCATATAATCATAGATACTTTAAGTTTAGACGTTGAAATCTAAACAATAAACCACTAGAAACTGGTTTATATAATTCCTTTTTCTTGCATGAATTTTATATGGAAATTGTATACCTTGGTTTTAAAAAAAATTTTAAATCATGGTTGACCAAGAGATATAGGGAACAAAAGGGACTTTTGTTAAAAATGATCTCTAAACTTAATTTTGAAAATTAGATATTTACATTAAGCACTGGAGAAATACTGACACAGAGCATTGCCTTATAATTTTTAAAAACAATTTAAAAATATGGATGCACAAAGGACACCACAAAGTGAAAAATGTTAGTAAGATGAAAAAAATATAATAATATTATATAAAAATAAACACATAAAAGCATAAAAAGGAGGGACAATCGGAATGTATTTTGTAATTATCTTTGATTATTGAGGAATAACCAAAATAATAATTTTAAGACGTACTTACTTGGTGGTTACTTGAGGTGTTAAAAAAAGTTTTGATTAAAAAGCCTAGGGAAGTCTAGGAGAGAAAGAATTCAAATTTTTTGAGTAAAATATGGGTTGGAGTATCTCTTAGAAATTTGGGTTGGAGTATCTTAGATGGTGAAAATTTTAGTAATTTCTGAAATTTAAATGAAGTTTGTAAAAATGGAGTTAGAGTATCCCCTTGGAGAACGGGGCTAGAGTATCCCTAAAGTTGAAAATCTTAAGAAATTTTTTTAAAAAAGAATATTTTTAATCAAAATAGATATTTTAAATTTAAAATTAGTAATTCGAATAAAAGTTCAAATTGATTTTTTTTTGTTTGGCCTTGATCCGAGCCTCATGGGACCTATTTAGTGACATTTAACTTTGTGGGGAATTAATCAGATGCATTTCGAGACATTCAAACGTCTTGAAAAAGTAATTCAAGAAATTAGTCTAATTTTTGAGCCGAAAAGCTAGGGATAAGATTGCGCTGTCGTAATTTTTGAGTTTATTCTAGGTTTATCTAAATGCTTTAAGGGATAAATGAGGTACCATTGGGAAGGTAACTCAACAAGGATTAAATAAAAATATCCTAAAAATCTTAGAAAATCATTTTTTAGATGGAATTAATTTTAGAATTTGAGGTAGTTTTAGCATTGGTAGCATGTGTAGGTGAAATGGTGTATTGAACTTAAAAAGTCACCGTAAACACATTTAAAATTGTTGAATTGCAAATGATACTTTTCTGGAAAAGTAATTTCATAAACATTTTGGGAAAATATTTTAAAAATCCACAAAAATTATCTTGGGGCCAAAATGGCCTGAACAAAATGTAACTTGCTGATTCCAAGGGTTTTGGACAGTAAAGGTTTTAAAAGTCATGGCACCCTAATGCGAAATGATTCAAGAGCAAATGAAAAACCATTGGATAGTTAATTTGATGCCCTTTAAGGAAAAAATAAAGAAAGCTTAAAAAATGTTTTAACTCTCAAAAATGATTTTTTAAGTTGTGATTGCAGGGTTACCAAAGCAAAATAGGGGAGTTATTTTTGGTTTCTAGGTTTTGTAGGACTAGGCTCGGGTTATGGACGTTTGAATGTTTATAATAAAGGGGGTCAATGATAGTGGCTTGACAAGCTTATTCGCATAATCCCAAAGTAATTTGGGGTGATGGAACAACCTATTAACTGAAGCCATTAGTAAGAGTCTTAGACTCAAAATAAAGGCATAAACAAACAAAAAAATAGGAAGCTTGATTTATCCATAAGTTTGGAGGACCAGTTTAGTGAAAACATTACATCCATATCAATCTTCATTTATTTAAGGTAACATAAACTTAACTTGGGGGTTTTTTTTGAAAATCAAAATTTTCTTGCAAGCAAACAAGCATCTTGACAAGCATGCTATGATCTAAATGTGACATACATGAAGATGAACATGGATAGCACATTTAAACAAAGAAAGATGACATTTTAACATAGAAAAGAAATAACAAATAACATGAATAGAAATGTTAGCTTCATGAATGACATCAAGAATCATGCCATGAAGATGATATGAATAGGTAGCAAAAAAAAGTTTGCTGTAATTTTCAAGACAGCATTTTTGTACCGTAAAACATACCATGATACAAGAAAATACATGAATATGCTTAAGACATGTTAGAAAAATCTTTCAAACATGACTTAAACATGTAAAAATGAATGGTACATGACAAGAAAATGCATGAATAGGGGCTGTTATGATGGTAAAAATAAAGCATGGCATGTTTAGTCACCCAAGCAATATTAAATCATCAAAAGGAGCATTAAAGTCCTAAAACTACCATATCCAAGGCTATGATAATGTATGAGAGTCCTAAAATGGTCATGGCAACATGAATGGCTTATTAAGATCATGCAAATGATGAAAAAATAGAAATAAATGGAAAAGGTGAGAAAAATATATTGAAAGCCTAAGACTTTAGCTTTAAGCTCATGTTTCACCATTTTTTGCTATTAATCAGCGAGAAAGGAGTAAAAAGGGAGAGCTTTTTAGTTATAGTATGGATAGAAGGGAGTTTTTAAGGTAAAATAAAGGACAAGAAGAGTTTTGAAGTGTATCTGGTGATAGTTAAAGGGAGCTATGGGAATAAGAGTTTGAGGGTGAAAGATGGCTTTAGAATATTTTTGGAAAGTGTTTGAATGAGTGTGTGTAATCCTTTTTCTGTCGAGTCATTAATTTCTTCTTTAAACACATGATCAGCTAAGGTTTATAAGCAAAAAATAAGGGCATTTTAGGCTTTTCTCCAAGTAGCATGCTATACCCTTGGATATAATACTTAGCTAACTAAAATTTCATTGGTGGCCATACTTAGCTAACATATTTTCCATTAAGTAAACATTATAAACAATGCAATAATTTCAAGTACAAGTGCGAGATGTTTGTGTATACCCTTGAACAAATCAAATTAGGACATGGGATACATAGTCAGATAACCATAGAAGAGATACTAAGTTAAAGTACATAGGTTTTTCTTCTTGTTAGTGGCATGATTGGCACTCATGCAAACACTATTTAGATGAAGCCCTTGAAGCATACTGGCCTTGTAAAGCAGTAGAATAATTCAATAATGAAATCTTTATGCATTAAAGCCTTGTTTCTAAAAATGTTCCTAGCCATTTTATTGTTAAGTTAAAGCATTAATGATGCATAAAGACTAGTATATGCTAAGCCACCATGTATTGGATACATTTAACTCTTTGATATATAAAAGTCAAAGTATATGAGATACTTAAGGATAGTATATGGGTGCTTATTTTTCTTGGAAACAAGCTCACTAAACATTGCCTAAATGAGAACTCTATTTAGTGTAAGTCACTTAAGTGTCTATGAAAATGCTTTATGTGCCAGCTATGTATAATAGTCCTTAGACTTGCAATACTAGGTCATGTTGTATGTGAAGTCTCATACCTAGATTTATCTAAAGTAGGTGCACAATAGATAGATGCTTTAGGTATGGTACATTGGGTATGACACGAAGCATATGAAGGATGAATGAATGCTCAAACGAAGATTCAATACTTCAAGTGACACTAGAGAAATATATTCAATGATCTTGGCTATTGTCAATTGGATTAAAGTCTCTAGCCAGAGCGTAATGAATTATGAGGAATAGTTCCTCATGGATTCATGATCATTAACCATGAGTTGCAAGATGTAATATGGATAATGTCATAATATGCACTAAATCGATCGCTTAAATGATGCATGCAACTTAAAAGTTTGCCTTTGGAATATTCTTTAATTAGGATTTGGATTAGGAATAATGAGGTGAGAGTGGGAGAAAAGTCGTCAAATGAATCACTCATCTAATTGGTCTTGGATGGCTTCCATGAAGTGCCCAAAGACTTGGAGTCACCACTGATCATTTGGTCTAAACATGATAGGATGTTTACTAAAACTGACATTCTAAGTCATGAAAGTCAAAAAATTGATTCTAAGGTCTAGTGGGTCCAGATATTCATTAGTTGGGTTTTGGAGTTGGCTACGAGTAAAGGAATATTAACATTCCGCTCTGCCTAAAATTGGTACCCTTTAGCTATGTTTTACATCTGTTTTGGTTTCTTTAGTTTTGACTTGTCATTATTTCAATAATCCCCTTTTAATACATGAACTTTGTATAAATCATAAAATTGGGTTTTAAGGAAGATCTTAATCCCATATGTGTCCTAGATAAGTGAGAAACATAGAGATTTTTTTAAATGATCTATAGATTTAATTTTGAAATTTAATTATTCTCCGTCAAGCACTAGAGAAATATCGACACAGTACATTTGCCTTTTAATTTTGAAAACAATTTAGAAAGATGAATGCAAAATAAACACTACAAAAGGAAATATGTTAGTAAGAAAAAAGAATATAATAAATATTACGTAAAAGTAAACACAAAAAGCATAGAATAGATAAACGGTTGGAGTGTATCTCGTAAGTATATTTAATTATTGAGGAATAACTAGAATGACAATTTAGAAATGTGTTCGGACTGAGTGGTCGCTTAAGGTGTGGAAAAAAGAGATTTTGATTAAAAAGCCCTAGAATGTCCAGGAGAGAGAAATTTTAGATTTTGAGTGAAGTTGGAAAATAAAAGTTGAAGCATCCTTTCAGAAAATACGGTTGGAGCATTCCTAAAGATGAAATCGTTAGTAATTTTTGGAAAATGGAGTGTTTTTAATGAAAATATAGATTTTAACTTAAATTGGTAATTTGAAATAAATGACAAGATTAAAGGATTTTTTGGGCCTTGATTCAAGCCTAGTGGGACTCATGTTGTGTCTTGTTACTCCATCTGGAGAGTTACTTGGATTCACTTTAAGGCAATCAAATGCGTAACAAAGGTGGTTTGGATAAATTCAATTAATTTTCTCAAGGTCAAGAAATAGATAACAACATCACATTATCTAACTTCCTAAATTTATTTTAGGTTTGTCCAAAGGCTTCATAGAGTAAACGGGGTATTGTTAGAAAGGTAACTCAACAATGATTAACACAAAAATATCCCAAAAATCCTAAAAAATCACTTTCCACATGAAATTAATTCTTAAAATTGAATTTAATTCAGCATTAGCAGCATATACAAGGAAAAGGGCATAAAAAACTTTGAAAAATTACTCCAAACTCATTTGAGATTGTTAGGTTGAAAATAATAACTTTCTGGAAAGGTTATTTCTTGTAGTTTTGAGAAAAATATTCAAAAAAACCTGGAAAAATAATCTAATAACCTGAAATGGCTTAAGTAGAATTTAAATCTCTAATTCAAGGGTTCCAAATAGTAAAAGTTTGAAAAATCATAACTCTCTCATCCTAAAATGTTTAGGGCAAAAAAGGTATTAATAGAAAGGTAATGCCATGAACTTTAAGGAAAAAATATCAAAAATTTGAGAAAAATTGCTTAGAGTTTGACAATTATGTTTCAAGTCATGACTATGATGCTGTTAGGGCAGAAAATGGAGTTTTGTTTTTCAGGTTTCCTAGAACTAGGCTTGGATTAAAGACATCCTAGCATCCACGACAAAGAAGGTCAGTGAAGTGGCTTCGCAAGCTATTCACACAGTCCTGAAGAGGTTTGGAATGATGGAACAACCCATAAGCCAAGTCACTAGCAAAGGGATATTGACATCGAAATCAAGGCACAAACACTTTGGGAAAAGGCAAAAAAGATATTTTATTTTGAAAATCAAAATATTTATCCTCATTTAGCCATGAATCTAGTCATAGAAAGCTTGTTTTTGTTGGTGCAAGCCTAGTAAGCCAATCATTTTGGCTTGTAAGGTATTAGTATTTAGTAATTTCTTGTAATCAAACATTATATTTAATTAATGTTATAAAGATATTTCTTTATCCATGAGATTTAGTTGTATAATTGCTATAAATATCTGATGTAGATAAAGTCCATGAAACACATTGGCCTTGCAAATTAATTATAAAGCGTTACAAATATGAAATTCTTATGCATCAAAATTATGTTTCTAAGAACGTTCATGTTCCTTATATTTTCAGGACATGGCATTGACGATGCACAAGGGCTAGCATATGTAAGCCTCTATGCATGTGATTATGCAACTAATTTATAAGTTCAAGTATAGGGATATTTAAAGACATCGCATGGGTGCTTATTATGGTAACAAGTACACTGAACATGACCCACTATGAGGATTCCATTTAGTATTTCAATCAAGTGTCTAAAGAAATAATCTTATGTGTTAGTAGTGTAGGTGATCTTTAAGCTTATGACATTCGGTCATCTCGTCTGAGGAGTGTCTACTAGGAATGCCCTAAAATGTATTTTGATTTAGTTCATTTGTTTGAATTGATTATTCATATTATCATTGCTATTCCATACTTATTTACATTTACATGTTAAAGTAACTGTAAGCAAATATGGCTCATGGCTACTTATGTTTATACCATTAGAACATTGCATATAATAGACTTTATATGTGAAGACGACATTCTAAGGTAAGTAGTCTAAATTAATAGTCTATAGTCTACAAGGTTAATGTAAGCAGTTAACTCATGTTACGACTATAATGTTATCTAAATCTAGTTAGGGATATGGCTTATCTGAGCTATCTAGAGTGGACTGAATCTTGAGTAGAGACATAGATATATTGCCTAAAGTTTGTGATTTATTGGGCTAGAACAAAGTGCATTAATCTATTAATAAGTTTGTTTACTTGGATTAATTTACTTTTGACATTCATTGTGTAACTACCTTAATCCTCAGTAAGTAATTGACTCCATGTGAATAACTTGTATACTTTGACA
This sequence comes from Adansonia gregorii, assembly GCA_038382025.1. Taxonomy (NCBI): domain Eukaryota; kingdom Viridiplantae; phylum Streptophyta; class Magnoliopsida; order Malvales; family Malvaceae; genus Adansonia; species Adansonia gregorii. The sequence goes on along the minus strand of JBBYHO010220198.1, from coordinate 21,805 downwards.
TTCCAAAGGCTAAAGCATCTCGAAGAAGTAAGTTATTAGACCAGTTCATTAAGTATGCGTCTTATACTCGATGAGAGCTTTACTTATAGATATGGAATCATAGCTCTTATACAGGGTTAAGGTTATCTTCTTAAAAGGCATTACTGGATGGTGAAAATGGATAAGGCCTTAGTTATTTGTTTAGCAAATGATATAATTGTTCACATATGGTGAACAATCATTTTCACATATAAAGTATAATGAAACTCTAAAATAAAGTGATCAAGTAGGTAAAATGGACTTTTAACCTTAAGTTGCTCACAGATACCATTTGAGTGTACACAAATAACAAGGTCATTAGACTAAAATGCCATTTATAAAGCTTATATAATACAATATATGATTTGGAGTGCAACCTCAAGTCTTTAGTGGTAAGACTCTGAGATTAATAATTATGTGATTAATTATTAGGGATAAAATAATTAATATATAGATTATTGAAGCCTAATTATATATGTCCAATTGGTTCCTCCACTGGCTCAACATAATTCCTTAACAGATTGGTTATTGGTTGGAATATCTATAATCAAAAGATTCTTAATATGCTAAAACGATGGGTCGGATACACACATTTTAAGAATATAGGCATTTTCTTTAGTAAATAAATGAAAATTATTTCTAGCGTTATTTATTTAGAATATATATTTAATTTGAATCAAATATTTATCTAGAAAAGAATTAGTAATTTAAATTAATTTTATTTATCTTCTAATAATATGGAAATTAATTTAAATTAAATAAATATGGAAAAAAATTATTTACATAATTAATTTGATATCTATAAAGTCTTGTCTAAATAATTATTTACATATTAAATATTTCTAATATTCTAAATAAATTAAAAAATATATTTTATTTATTTATTTTTAATTTGTAATTAAATTAATTATTTTATTATAGTTAATTATTTTGGTAATTAGTACATAATTATTTTATTCAAATAAAATTGCCATGATTTTATTTCAAATTAGAATTAGAGTTATGAAAAATTATTAGGCTAAATAAAATTAAAAATTTAATTAGAATTAATTAGTTTTCAAATTAAATGGACTAAACTCCATAAAAAAAATTTAGGCAAAAAATATATGGATTTTTTTGGCCTGGATAAAATGTGGTGGGCACCCATATTAGGATTGCTGCCATACATAGGGTTTTACCGAAATGCTAAAATAATTATTTTAATTAAAATTAGAAAAATTATGGCTACCTTGTTACCTTATATAAATAAAAAGCTTATGCCAAAGGTTTCAATTAGACTTAGGCTTCACACTTTGAGGTTTCTAATCACAACATCTCATGATTCTAAACTTGGTGGCACAAGGTGGTCATTAAGCAGAATCAAGTCATAAAATTTGGAGATGATCGAGGGAAAAGGTACCTATATATTCTACCATTCGAGGATTGGGGAATAGTGGAGAAGGCTAGTTGGTTGTAGCTTTCACATGGATCTAGGAATTCTTGGATGGTATCTTTAGATCTACAACTTAGGTACTTAATTATGACGGTTTTATTGTATATAACAAAATGGTTTAACATGATCAGATTAAAATTTTTTAAAATTTTTGCTATTTATTTTATCTATTTTTCCAACAGTGTCATGCTTTGATTCCATTATGAATAGTCCATAATTGATGGATGCTTATGGTAGGTTGGTTTTGGTTAAGACATGAATCATATGGTAGGTCAATAAGCTATGTCATGAGGGGACATATCTCGCATATACTGGCCTGTGTTAACTCAAAGTCCTTAGCTAAGATAATACTATTATGGAGTTAACACATAGGGGTTGCATACTATTATGGAATGGGCTAAGAGTAGATACTGGACCATGCTCTTACTAGCTTTGGTGTAAATGATGAAAGGATATTTATTACACTAAATACTAAATGCTGAAGTGCTTGTTAAAACCATACTGACACTTCCTACATGTTGGGAGGCCATGATGCATTGCTATATGTTAATCTTGGTCTATAAAATTACAATATTCTTTATTGGGTTATTTTATATTTATTTCCAATATATACGGGCATAATTGGTCACACAGATGAAGGTGATTAGTGGAAATTAAATTAAGATAGGGCTTATATGTCTAATATAAGTAATAGTTCCTTAAGCCCAATTTAAATAAGTTCACATGGGCTAAGGGCAAAATAGTAATTTTTAAAAAAATTAAAATTTTAAACTCTATCGATATAAAGCCATGACCATCATCATATAGCCTTAAGGAGGGCTAAGAAAAATTGGCTAAGAGGACTAAAAGCAAGGGGATTGCATCTTTCTCCTAAAACCATGAAGGACTTAGTTTTGTCTTGGGTCATAGGGAAAATAATTGTTCTCTTTTTGTTTTTTTTGATTATTGAATCAAGTTCTTTTTACACAAAGGAAAGATTTATTGAAATTATGTTGCAACACAACTTTCGACAATAAAGCCTTTTTTTTATCAATGGTTTTTAAGGTTACCTTAATGGATCACCATTTAAGGCTAGACGCTTAGATAACTTTGGTTTACGACAATTAGGCCGGTATGTGTTTTCTTAGGTCATCAAATTGCTAAAAGACTTCACAAGATTGACGTACATTTGAATCTTGAATAGTTCTTTAGGTTTCTTGATCTCATAGATTGATCAAGATCATGCTAGATAATCCTATTTATAGAGTCTCAATTAGTTTGTTTGATTTGTTTCTGTTCCAATCTTCACGGATTCTTTTAGAAATTTTTGTAATTTGATTTTTTACTATTCCAAGGCTTTCTACCAGTGGTATCATGAGCATCCTTGTGTTGATTTGATTAATCTAATATCTTAGTTGTTATTGATTAAAGAATATGTTGTTTTGATACTATCTTGATCCATTTGTTAAATTTTAAAAAAATTAAAGAACACTGTTTCCTTTTTATTTTTAAACTTCTAGTAAGTTAGTTCATTCTTACAATTCAATTTTAATTAGCTAAGATATGATTTTATTAATTAAATTGATATTAGAGTCATTGGTCGATAATTTAGGGTTAACTAGTGCTAGCTGGCTCTATTTTAGTGTTTTAATGTGGCTAATTTTTTAGGCTGCCTTATTGCGATTTTTTCCCTAGTTTTCCACCTTGGAAGTTTCATGAAAAGTTCATAATACTTGCTAGAAAAAACAGGTTAAAATCAGAGTTGAAAATGTTTCAATTTTGGACTAAAATAGGTGTATTACGTTTGCTTGAAGCTTAAGACATGTTATCTTCTTTCTTGGATCTTGGTACAGTAGCAATTGTAGCAAGTAGTTGCCATAAATCTACTTTATTTTTAGAGGGTTAGTGGTAGGAAGACAATAGTGTTTGAGTTGGAGCAGGATGGCTAAGATAGCCATGTATGGAATAGAATCTTAGTTAGACTAGGATACTTTTAAATTTGCACTGGCACAATCCTACTTAGAGTATGACTCTTTTGATTTTATTTTTCTTGAGATTTAAAATATGATATGATCAGATTAAATTAAAAAAATAAATGTTAAAACCTAGCATGGTTGGTGCAATACATCTCCCTAAGAGGTTGAAACCAATTAGAACTCTTATATATCATCATACACCTAATTATCTAATTGTATTATTTTTCTTAAATTGTTTAACGTATAAATTGGATAATACAATAAGCATAGAATTAAAATTCAAAGAAATTTGATTAATTGAAAAATATATTTAATTTAAATGATCAAACCTATTTTGAGTAGAATTTATTCTAATATGGTTAGATTAAATGTTAATCATGTAAGAAAATTGTTTTCTTAATTAAATTAAATATGGATCAATTATTTAGGAAAACAAATTGGTAAACATATTTTTATGTATTCATAATTGTTGTGGATTTATCGGATGATTATGGACTAGGCGCATAGGATTATGGATGTTTTAATTTTTAAAAAAGGTTTGCAAACCCTGCCTTATCTTTATTTTTCTCCATGGTTGTAAAATTTTTTTCTCACTTAATTCCCTTTGAATGTAACTTGAGGCTTCTTTATTATAACTATAATTAGATTACATAAGTGTAAAATTAAGGTTAGTTAGGAAAGATTTTGTAACTCAAAGATAAATATCCAAGCAAAGGCACCATGAAGCCTAGAAGATTACAAGAAGCTTTTAAAAGCATTATATGTAATCACTTAGGAATTGACTAAGCAATTTCCTTTAATGGTTCAAGGGAATTACAATAATTAGTAGTCCATAATCATCCAACTAGTATACATGATGATAGATTTATTTTATGTGATATTATAATGCTATGCATGTAAATATGATGAGACCTTAATTAAAAGATAAAATAAACAAAAAGAATCATACATTAAATATTGAGCCACATGCCTTGCATGATTAAGATTCTTTCCATTGGATTATAACAGGATACCCAAGTTTCAGCTCAAGGATTTGTTATGTTACCCCTAAGGTCCTTTTTGCTTGAACTACTTGATGCATAATTAATGGGTCTTACTCAACTAATGTCATGTTGTTTGGATGTTTACAAGCTTGACTACATGGTGTTAGAGGTGATGGATAGATGAAATGCATATGAGACATTTAGGTAAGGAGTTGCTACTTAACTGACCTAGGAATTACATAGAGATGTAATCAGCAAACTATGATGCTTACCTAATTAGGCTTGTTGCAATTTATGGGCCATCCCTAAGGTTGTAACATGTTGAAAGGGGTTTTAGCCCATTAAAAATACCTTGAAGAGATTTCTAAATAATACTGAGGGCTAGTATTTCAAAAACTTAGTGGGAAAACCAAGTAAGATTTAATACCTTATCATTATTGGTTTAATACATGAGTAACTAATTATTCTTGTTTCATACTTGGTTATTGATAATGATAAATGTAATAAGTGTATTGCTAGGCATATCAGATGTCATGAGCCCAAAATGTTTGGATTGGTATGTAAAATTGAAAAGTGTTCACAATAGAAAGAAAGTAGCTGACCTTTACATGATTAAGTTAAATTACTCCATTATTGATTCAACTACTTAGAAAATTGATTCGGGTTATGGATCATATTATTTAATGATATAAGATTTTTGAAAATGAAAGAGAGTTAGGCTCTAATGAGGAAATTATGAGAATGGGTAATGGATTAAAAATTGAGGCCACTACATTGAAACTTGTACCTTATCATTGCCTATAAGCGTAACCTTAGAACTAAAAGAGTTCCCAAATTGTCAAGATATAACATTTTAGTTTCATACCTTAGAATGAAAGCTAAAAGTTGCACTATCATTTTAAATAACATTGTTTATGGGTCATCTTCATTAAAGAACAGGCAGCTTGTTTTGGATTCTGAAATGCCTTTGCTTAAAATAAATGTGAATAAAACTAAAAAGAATGATCCTTTAAAAACCTATATCTGGCGTTGTAGGCTTATACATGTCAATGAGACTTGAGTAGCCAAGTTAAATAAACAAGGCTATCTTAACCTATTTGATTATGAATCATATGGGACATATAAATATTTTCTCCTTGGCAAGATGACCAAGGCTCCTTTGACTAGTAAAAGTAAAATATTAGTGATTTATTAAGCCGTATACATTCAGATGTATGTAGATCAATGAACATAATGGCTAGATATAGGTATACCTCTTTCATTACCTTTACCGATGATTACTCAAGGTATGGGTACAGGTACTTAACAAAATACGAGTTTAAAGCTTTTGAAAAGTTCAAAGAGTTTAGGGTTTAAGTAGAGAAACAAATTATTAAGAGTATTCTAGCTCTTAGATTTGATCGGGGAAGAGAATACTTAAGCCAAGAATTCTTAGGTCATCTGAAAAAATGGTATTTTATTGTAATGAACTCCACCTAGAATTCCATAACATAATAGAGTGTTTAAAAGAAGAAACCAAACCTTGTTGCACATTGTTTATTCCATGATGTCTAAGGTAGACCTTTTGATATCTTTTTAGGGATATGCCTTAGAAACTATCGTATATCTACTAAAAGGGTTCCATCTAAATCTATGGATAAGACACATATGATATGTGGTATGGTAAAAGACCATTGTTGTCTTATTTCAAAATGTGGCTGCTTATGTGAAGTGAATAGTGATTAACAAGCTTCTAACCAAATCAGTTAAATGTAAATTTGTAAGGTATCCAAAAGAGTCACATGGATACTACTTTTACTACCCAACTGAGCAAAAAGAGTTTATTTTGAAACATGCAGTCTTCTTAGAGAAAAGTTTTGTACTAGAAGAGTTTAGTGGGAGTAAAATTGATCTCAAAAAAATTCAAGAATCATAAATTGACTTTTCAATGGAAGCTAAGCCTATAGTTGAAGCATTAGATGCTCAATCTAAAGCTTGAGAGATACAACAACTCTATCAATCTCCTAGGATCAAGCAAGCTCTAAAGAGATACAAATTTCTCATGGATCTAGATGACTTGCCTATTGATACTAAACTTACCCGTTATGAAAAAGCAATAACTGAATATTACAATGATGGCTTGAAACCATGAGATTAAAATGGATGCCATGGATGTCAACCAAGTATGAATCCAAAAAGATAAAACCTATAGGGTACAAGTATGTCTTTAAGAGAAACATTGGTGTAGATGGCAATGTACAGACATAAAAGGCCAAATTGGTGGCAAAAAGTTATAATCAATTAAAAGGCATTGATTACGAGAAAACCTTTTCACCAATTACCATGGTAAAATCTATTCAGATTATGCTTGCTATAATTGCATATCACGATTATGGGATAAGCCAAATAAATGTAAAACTGCATTCTCCAATGGGAATTTGCAAAAGGAATGTACAAAATCAATCTAATGGTTTTACATCCAAGTCAAATTCAAAGTAGGCATGTAAAATCAAAAAGTCCATATATGGGCTAAAGTAAGCTTCACAGAGTTGGAACATTAGATTCGATGAAGTAATTAAAGAATTTAGCTTCATAAAGAATCCTAATGATCTGTGTGTCTATAAGAAGATGAATGGGCAAGGTATTGTTTTCTTGGTGCTACATGTTAATGAAATATTGCTTATAGGAAATGATGTACCAAAGTTATGACCACTAAAGTCTGGCTATCTAGACAATTCTTCTTAAAAGGATTGGGAAAAGCAACATCATTTTGGGAATTTTGATATATAAAGATAGATCTAAAAGAAAGCTTGAGTTATCCCAGTCTATTTACATAGGTAAGGTGCTAAAAAGGTTTGCATAGAAAACTTTAAGAAAAGAGACCTGTCTATGGTACATAGTGAACATTAATTGAAAGAGTTATGTCCTCAAACATTAAATAGAAAGACATGTATGAAAGAGTTGAACTTTTTGTTAGGGGTTACTCTATTGCTAACTTCTAATATATTAAGTTGTTAGCAAATTGCAAAATGGTTTTATATTTACCTTAATAGTGCTCTAGTCAGTTGGAAAGGTTATAAACATGAAAAGATTATAGACTAAAAAACTGAAGCCAAATACACGTGACGCCATGTTGGAAAAAGTTTGGATGGATACATTTATTCGACGAACTTGATGCAATTTTGAGCATTGTTACTTGATAATAATAGAACCATAGCATAAGCTAAGGAGCCAAGGTCTCCTCATAAATCTAAACATATATTATAATGATATCATGTCACTAGAGATATTATTAAGAACCATGATGTTATGGTAGAATGAGTACCCACCAAGGAGAACTTAATTGATCCTTTCACTAAGTTCTGTCCTAGTAGAAGCATGATCATCATATGGTGGGCATAAGGCTAAGATATATAGGTGATTAGCTTTAGTGCTAAAGTGGGAGATTGTTAGTGTAAGCTTGCAAGCCAATCATTATGGCTTGTACGGCATTAGTATTTAGTGATTTCATGTATTCAAACATTACATTTAATTAATGTTATAAAGGTATTTCTTTATCGATGATGTTTAGTTGTATAATTGTTATAAATATCTTATATAAATAAAGCCCATGAAACATATTGACCTTGCAAGGGATTTGTAAAGAGTTATAAATATGAGATATCTATGGATTAAAACTTGTTTTTTTTTCTAAAAACATTCTTGGTCATTGTATTATCAAGACAAAGCATTAACAATGCTCAAAGACTAGCATATATAAGCCTCCATGCATGTGGTGCATGTACCTGATCTCATAAGTTAAAGTATAAAGATACTTAGGGACATGTATAGGTGCTTGTTATTGGAACAAGTACACTGAGCATGACCTGCTATAAAAGTTTCATTTGGTATTTCACTCAAATGTCTATGGAAATGCTCTCATGTGCCAATAGTGTAAGTGATCCTTAGACTTGTAACACTAGGCTATTTCATATGAGAAGTATCATACTTTGATTCCATCACGAACAAGCCCACAATAGATGGCTGCTTATAGTAGGGTGGTTTGGGGTATGTCATGAATCATATGGTAGGTGAATGAATGGACCAGTGAGGATTTATCACTCTAAGTGATATGAAGGGACATATCTTAAATGTACCTAGCCCATGTCAACTCAAAATCTTTGGCTAAGGTAATACTGATTATGGAGTTAACACTTAGTGGTTTCATACTAATATAGAATGGGCTGAAAGTAGAAATTAAGCCATGCTCTTGCTAATTTTGGGATATATGATGAAAAGATATTTATTACACTAAGATACTAAACACTAAAGGGCTTGTCAAAGCTATATTGACACTCTTTGGCCATAATGCATTGCTAGATGTCAATCTTGGTCTATAAATATAAAATATTTTTATTGGGCTATTTTATATTTATTGCCAACATGAGGGGGGGCTAATGGGTCACACCCATACGGTTGATTAGTAAAAATTAAATTAAAAAGGGCTTATATGTTTAATAAAGTAATAGTTACTTAGGTGCTATTCAAATAAGTTCACATGGGCTAAAGGGCAAAATTGTAGTTTTGTAAAACTTAAAATCTTAAACCGTAGGCATATAACGTCATGATTGATATCCTATATAGGGCTAGGAAAAATTAGATAAGAGGATTAGAAAAAAAAGGAGTGCATTTTTCTTTTTAAACCTGAAGGGAGTTGGCGTAATTTTGGTTCTTAAAGAGAAAAATTGTTCTCTTTTTGTTTCATTGATTATTGAATCAAAATCTTCTTTTGCAAAAGGTAGATTTATTGAAATCTAAGCCGTTAGCATGTCTCCCAGCAATAAAGTGTTTTTCTTATTGAAGGTTTTTTGGGTCACCTATGTCGGTAACTATTAAAGGTTGGATGCTTGGATAAGTTTGGTTTATGACAACAAGGCTTAATATACATGTTCTAAGGTCATGGAATTGCTAAAGACTTCTCAAGATTAAGATATGTTTGAATCTTGTATAGTTTGTTTGGTTTCTTAATCTTAAAGATTAATGAAGATCATGCAAAAAGATCCTATTTAGGGAGTCTCAGATTAGTTTGATTTGTTTTCACTACTATCTTTATTGATTATGTTATAAATTTTTATAATATGATTTCTTGTTATCATAGGACTTTTTACAGTTTTATCCCCAAGTTTGGAGGATCAATTAGTGAAAACATTAAATCCTTATTAATTTCTATTTATTAAAGTTAACAGAGACATAACTTAGGAGTTTTTTTTTTTAAAGATAGATTTTTGCAAGCATCATAGAGACATTTTAGTAAACACATGATAAATTAAACAAAGTGAAAACATGAAACATGAATAAGTATTCACAACAATAGCATAAAATCAACATTTAATCAATCCAAACATGCTAGAAATGCAACCAAATGAATGGTCATGCAAAAAGTATTATAGGATGGATATTTAAACATAAAATGATCATGTGAAAATGAATGAACCATAGCAAAAGTGGATGGATACTAGCTATTATGGTGGTAATTTAAGACATGGCATTTTTGGCCATGCAAGCAGCATCAAAACATCAAAAAAGTCATAAAATCCTAGAACTACCCCAACGAAGACCATAATAATACATGAGAGTCCTAGCAAGGTCATGGCAACATAGATAGCTTGCTAAGATTATGCAAATGATGAAAAACAAAAAATAAAAATAGAGAAGGGATGGAAAAATACCAATAAGCTTTAAAACATAGCCTTGCCTTTAAGAACAAAATGACTTTAGCTTTAGGCTCACTTTCTTCCCTTTCATTGCTATTGATTAGCTAGAAGGGAATGAAAAAAAGAAGCATTTTGGTTATGATGTTAATAGAGCCGAGTTTGAAGGGTCAAAATGAAATAAATGGAAGGTTTTATCAGAAATGCCTTAAAGATGAAAGGCATTTTTTGATGCATTTTTATAGTTTAAACTGATTATGCATATTTATATATTCAAGGTTTCATTATATTATTGCTATTTCATCTCATTTAGATTTACATGTTCAAGTAAATGTAAACAAATATGGCTCACTAACTACTTTTGTTTATACCATCAGAATGTTGCATATAATGGCCTTTATATGCTGGAAGCCAACATTCTAAGGTAAGTAGTCTAAATTGGTAGTTCATAGTCTATTGGGTTAATGTAAGCAACTAACCCATGTTAAGACTATTATGTCATCTAAATCCAATTGGGAGATGGCTTATCTTGGTCGTCTGGAGTGGCTAGCCTCCTAAGTAGAGACATAGATATGCTGCCTAGAAGTGATGATATATCAAACTAGACCAAAGTGCAATTAATCAAATAATAAGTCTGTTTACTTGGATTAATTCACTATTGATGATCATTGTGTCATTACCTTAATCCTGATTAAGTAATTAACTCCATGTGTACAATTTGTATAGTTTGACGTTCCAAAGGCTAAAAAGTCTTGAAGGAGTAAGCTATTAGACTAGTTCATTAGATATATGACTTATGCTCGATGAGAGCTTTACGTATGGATATGGAATCATAGCTTTTATAAAATTTAAGGTTATCCTTTTAAAATGCATTATACGAGATAGTAAAATGGATAAGGTTGGTCATTTGTTTATCAAATGATAAATTGTTCACACATGGTGAATAATAATGTTCCCAATAATTTTCATATAGAAAGTATAATGGAACTTTAAGATAAGATGATCAAGTAAGTAAAACAAACTTTAATCTTATGTTGGTCATGCATATCATAGAAGTGTATAACACATATGACAGGGTCATTGAATAAAGAGGCTATTTATAAAGTTTATGTAATTTGGTATATAATTGGCAGCCCAATCTTAAGTTTTTAGTAGTATAACTCTAAGATCAATAATGTGATTAATTATTTGGAATAAAATAATTAATACATAGATTATCGGAGCCTAATTATATACGTCTAAGTGGTCCCTCCACTAGTTTAATATAATTCGTTAATGAATGGTTATTGATCGAAATATCCATAGTCAGCCGATTTTCAATATGGTGAAATGGTATGCTAGATACGCTTTCCTAAAGGTGTAAGCATTTTCTTCCATAAATAGATGAAAAATAAATTTTTTATTCTTTATTTAGACAAGAATTAGCAATTTAAATTAATTATACTTATCTCTTGATGAATATAGGAAATAATTTAAATTAAATAAATATGAAAAATTAATTTTTTATATAATTAATTTAATATTTATGAATTCTTGTTTAAATATTTATTGATAAATTAAATGTGAATAATATTCTAAAATTTATTTATTTATTTATTTATTTTTGATTAAAGTTAATTATTTTACTATATTTAATTTTATTTTGATAATTAGTATATAATTATTCTATTCGAATAAATTACCATGATTTTATTTCAAATTAGAAATGGACTTATGGGAAATTATTAGGTTAAATTGAATTAACAGTTTAATTAGAATTAATTAAGTACTCAGATTAAATAGGCTAAGCTCCATAGAATATAGGCAAAAAATTTATATATTTGGGTTTGGTCGAAAACTTGGTAGGCTCCTATATTTGAGTTGGCGACATTTATTAGGGTTTTATGGCGGTAGTAAAATAATTATTTTAATTAAAAATTAAAATTAAGGCTACCTTATTACGTGATATAAATAAGAGACATATGTATAGGGTTTTAGGTTAGAACATTTGCACTACCCTTAGGGTTTCTGACCATAACATCACATGATTTTTAACCTGTTGACGTTCTTGAACCAGAATCAAGCCACATGAATATGAAGTAGATCAAGACAAAAAGTGCACATACACTCTACCATCCAAGAATTGAAGAATAGTAAAGAAGACTAGTTGGTTGAAGCTCTCACGTAGGTTTTGGAATTCTTAGACGATACGTTTAGATCAGCAACTCCGATACTTGATTGTGATGGTTTTATTGTATATAATAACATGATCTAAAATCTGATTTAAAATTTTTAAAATTTCACTGCGTAAACTATCTTGTTTTTCCAATAGTTGGTATCTAAGCCAAATTGTCTTTATGTTATATCCAGAAAACTAATAATTAAAATTCTCCTTAATCATGGATGGATTTCATTGTTAGAGAGTTGGCATTCTAGGATTTCTATTATTTTGTTTATCATAATAGATACATTTTATTTTTTTCCAATCGTGATCCTTTAGATTTTAGCATTGATGTATTTAGGTTTTTTTATTGCATTTGCAATTAAATGTGATCTATCATCACCATATAGGTTTGCTTTTATTTTTTTCAATTTTTTATGAGAATTATACATGGAAGATGAAGATCTAAAGACTGTAAGTTATTTTTGATTAACCTATTTATTTTTTAATAATTAAAAAGCTATATGGAATTAATGGCTTCTATCTAGAACCAATAGCTTTTATTTGGAACCAATAGCTTTTATCTGGAACCAAGTTCCCAATGGTATACAGGCTTTTCTAGTGCAGGTATCCACGTCGAAACCCTAGCCCAAGGCTGCTAGGTTTTAAAGCTAACAGCTGAGCCACTATGCTTCAAATGCTAGCAGTTGAGCCACTGAAATGTACTCGCCCTAGGGTGTGTGGATGCATAATTGGGTGGCACATAGTCATAGCCTTGGGGCAAGCAAAGGTAAGTCCAATCTTAGCCATACAAGGTGGCCAGGGCTTAAGCACTAGTATCCTGCACACAAAGCTTGGTGCTGCTAGCGCATAAGCCCAGCAGTGTTGCCAAGCATGCACACATCTTGTTAAGCAAGTGCACATCTTGGTGCACAAGCATGTGGACAACACTGATAAAATGCCTTCATTGTACAAGCATGTAGCCTATGGCATAAATGGGCATACACATACCATTATACACTATTGCACACCTAAAGAGGTTGCTTTGTGCTATCAAAATTAACCCTGGTGGCAAACCTAGGCCACATGTATGTGTGCTTGCGTGCTATAATCTAAGCCAATAGTGCTAGGGCACTGGCTTAAGTGCAATACTATGTGTGCACGCACCACCTAGTGCAGTGAAAACACCTGTGTGGGCTGTAAAGGCATACCAAGTTATGCTTCCAAGTATTATTTGCTGGGAATTCTCATGACCAATGGTTATTTTTAAATATTCAAAGACTTAGGTGATTCAAATTTTTATCAGATTATAAAAATGGTTACTTTTAAATATTTTACGGATATGAATGAACATATTGCATGGATAAAGGATCGATTAATAAAGATAGGGAAAAGAATTCAAGACCCAAAGTATGCCTTAGATGAAATTTTTGTAATCTTATTTTTCTTTTAATTTCTAGGATAGGATCATGGTTTGACTAGTTGAATTATTTTTGCTATATGTTTTATTGATGGATGTTAGTATATGTTTCATAACATATGTAGACACCTTATTTTGTCTGGGCTAATTTTTTGCAAGTTAGGGGATGATCGCTGGGCAACGTGTCATCCGATGAAAAAGTATTTTTGAGGAGGTCAAGAATGCCTATGGATCATATTAAAGAAATGCAAGGATGTGGCATCAAAGGACATAGTTTCAGGTGTTTAGGGACAAAAGATAGGGGGAAATTTATAATTTTGCCTAAATGTATTGATACATGGTTCTCGTGTATCGATGTAATGCTCTAACAACCCAAAAATTCAAAATGTTCCCATTGGTATAGATACATTGTGCAAATGTATCGATATATGAGTTTGCGTATCGATACATGAACTCATGCATCGATACTTGGCCATGCCAAAACCAAAACTTGCATTCTGTAAAGTAGATGTATCAATACACATCAACATGTATTGATATAATATTTTATTGTATCGATACAATGATCATTGTATCGATACAATGTTTATTGTTTCAATACAATTTAGGTTTTTTGAACCAAATGTATCAATACATTCTTCAATGTATTGATACATGCAAGCCATTTCCTATGATCTAGGCATTTTTAACTTGTGCACCATTGATCCAAAGCTTGATTTTAACTCATTTTTGCATAAAAAAAGGTCAAAACCCATATCAAATTATGAATTTGGACTTGTGAATTAATCAAAACATTTTTGAAGTCTAAATTAGATTATAAAGGGTCAATGTCATATGATCACACTACTCTTCCCTTATTTGTTGACAAAGATCACCATCAGCCACCCTACTTGCTGGTATCTGATTTCAACAATCAAACTAGCCACCCTATGGCCATTACATTAGCAGCAAATTGCTTCTTATAGCCACCCTATAGCCATCAACTATCACAACTTTGTCCCTTGAGAAATGACCAAAAACACCTTTAATTTAGCTCTAAAGTGCTGATATAAATAGGCCATTAATATCTTAACAAAAAAAAAGTTTTTTCCAGCTTGTTTTAGCTCTCCCAACTCTTTTACAGATCAAAAAAATAGAATCCCGTAGCCCTTCACTTAGCATCCAAAAATAGCCCTAAACACTCACTCCCAACCACTATACACTCTGAAAAATCATCCTCACCCATACCAAAACTGAAACCTTTCTTTCTCTCTCGTTTCTTGCTAATTAACAACAAGGAAATGAGGGGAATTCAGGCCATCTCTACTGCTTTAACCACTTGAACAAAAATTAAAGCTTTGTTGTTATAACTTCCTATATAATCACTTTCATTTTTTGTTTTTCAGCATCTTTATCATTTAGTGAGCCTTCTATGCTTCCATTACCCTCTTAGGATTCTTATGTGTTATTGTGGCTTGTGGTTGTGGTAGCTTAGGATTTCAATGTCTTGATGCCCTTTTTGATGTGCAAAGGTTTTATCTTATTCTTATTATTTTTGGCAGCTCTTGTTCATGCATTTTATGCCATATCCATGCATCATGTTATGTTCAATCCTTGCAAAAATCCTTAGCCTAGCATGTTTCAAGGAGTTTATACATTAACTTGCATTTTGTCATGAATCATTGTCATTTTTGGCATGCTTCACTTCATGAGATATGTGCATAACACTTTCTTTGTAAGACCATGGGTAAAGTTAGCATCCCCATTCATATTATGTGCCATCCCCGTGTATGTTCATTGTCTTCTCTTTATCTAAGTGCATGTTTGATGGCTGTCAAAAACTGATTTTCGAAACCTCTCTAAGCCAAGTATGTTAACCTTAACCAATAAGGATTAACATGAACTTAGCATTTTCTTTAAAGTTAGCAAACAAATCCTAGGGAAAATTAAGTTTTCCAAATATGGAATCCTGATTAAACGAGCTCAAAACTTTTGATTTTTTGACAAAAATGGCTCTGCACTTGTTCCCGAAATGTTTGTGCCTTGTTTTTGAGCCAAAACCTTAAGTGGTATGATCAACAGGTTGTTTCATCATCCTAAACTACTTTAGAGCTGTGAAAATGAGTTTTGATGCTCATGCCACTCTTTCCCTTTAGTCTTGGACACTTGAATGTCAATAACCCGAGTTTGGACCCAAAAACACAAAGAAAAATAAAAAATACCCCTTGCTTTGCTTTATCCCCTATTGGTAGCACAACTATTGCAAATTGAAAAATTAGTTTAAAATCCTAAATGATTTTTCATGAATTTTATGATATTTTTCACTCAAAGTGTGTTAAATTATCTTTAAAACAATGTCTTATTCACCCCTGGATCATTTTAGATGAGAGAGTTATGATTTTCAAACCTAAACTGTCCAGAACCCCTAGAATCAGCAACATGTATTCTGATCAAGCCATTCAGACCCACTAAATTATTTTTCCATATCCTTTAAACATTTTTCCTAAACAATTCAAGAAACTCTTTTTTTAGAAAGGTATCATTTGTAATTTTTTGATACAAAACGAGTCCAACGTGATTTTTCAAATTTTGACACATCATGTCCCTCGTATGCTCTACTAGCAGCGTAATTAATTCAAACTTGAAAATTTATTCCCCCAGAAAGTGATTTTTTGGGATATTGAAAATATTTTTAGATTGACCCTCATCGAGTTACCTTTCTAACGGTATCTTTTTCACCCTATAAACCTTTAAACCAATTTAGAATAAATTCAAAAAATGGGACAGCACAATGTTATCCCCCTATTTTCGATTATGGTCAAAATTGAGTTATTTTCCTGAGCATCATCTCAAGACATTTGAATGTCACCATATCACCTTGATCAGCCTCAAGAACATGCTTTGACCTCACATAGGCTTGCATCAAGGCACTAATTTTTTTTACATCTTTACCATCCTCATTCATAATAATTTCTTTAATCAAAAAGCATCAAAATGCTCACTCATTTTCTAAATCACAAAGTTTTGTCAACTGAAGTTTTCCAATTCGACTTCTTTAAAGAGTGTCTGATAGTCACTTTTAGGGATACTCTTACCATAACCTTTTGAGGGGGTACTCCAACCCCACTTTTTCAAAATTATTAAGATTTAAATATCTTTCTTTGTCAAAATTATTTGTCATCCTCGAGGATACTCTAACCCTATCTTT
>JBBYHO010219544.1:22578-34737 GCA_038382025.1 Adansonia gregorii | reverse complement strand
GAAACACCTAATCGAAAAACACCTTGATGAAAAACACTTCGTCAGAAACACTTCATAAAAGAAAAAACCTCGCTTGAGAACACCTCATCAGTAAACATCTCAATGGGTTGGAAAACACTTTGCCAAGAAACACTTCTTTAGAAAACACTTCGTGAGAAAACATTTTGCGAATAAATACTTTGTCGGAGAATGCCTCATTGGAAAATACTTCGCCAAGTAACACCTTGACGAAAAACACTTTGCTAATAAAATACTTTGCCAGAAAACACTTTAGTAGGGAACATCTCGACGGAAGACACCTTGCCAAAAAACATCTCGATGAGAAACACTTCATTGGAAAATACCTTGATGAAAAACACTTCATCAAAATATACCTCACCAAAAAACATCTTGATGGGAAATAATTTGTTAGAAAACACTTCGATAAGAAATACTTTATAGAAAAACACCTTGCAAGTAAACATTTCACTAAGAAATACATTGTTGGAAAACACATCCTAAAAAACACTTTGTAGGAAAACACTTTGAAGAAAAACAATTTGATAGGAAAACACTTCATTGCAAAACACTTCACCAAGAAATACCTCAATGAAAAACACTTTGCTAAAAAACACTTTATTGAAAAACAATTTCATGAAAAACACTCGCTGCAAAACTTTTCACTGGAAAATACTTTGACGAAAAACATTTTGATGAAAACACTTCACGAAGAAGCACTTTGTCAGAAAATACTTTGATGAAAAATACTTTATCAAAAAGCCCTTCTTCGGTAAACATCTTAATGGTCTATTTTGCTAGTTACAATTAATTTTTGTTGCAAATACTTATTGTGACAAAAACCTTCATCGGCAACATTTATTATTGATGGATTATATACTTGCGATGGAATTTCATTTCAATTTCAATGTCCACCGCAAATAATTATAAGCGAAGGAAAATACCAGAAATAGTATTTTTATCAGCGACGAAGTTTTCATTCGTTCTAGATTACATTTTATTCAATTTTTGTCGTAGATAGTTAATAGTGATGGAAAATTACTTTGGTGATATTTTATTAAAAATTACGTTGGAAATAACTATTTTCAATGGAATTATTTGACCTTAAACTTCAATTTGGAATGAACATTTTGTTGGAAATAATAACTTTTGTAAGAAATGTACCTCTAACGAAGAATTCTATCGAAAAAATATGTTGGAAATCGTACTATTTTCGGTAGGAAACTATTAATAACTTGAGTATTTTCAATAGAAATTGGACTTTTGTGGATGAAAAATTTTGTCAAAAAATGCTCCCTGCTCTCTCTTGGGGTGAACATGGTAAAAGGAATACTTTTATCATCCCCTTATCATCATATTCGTATTCTAATGGTACAATTTCTGTCGATATATATGTACACCAATAAGGGTTATCTTGTTGCTCAATATGATTTTGAAATAACCATTTTGACCATCGATATGTGATTTTATTACTTACAGTGATAAAATTTTTGGTTTGATTAACAGTTTTGTAGCCATTAGTATGTGGTTGTTTGTTTGTGCAGTAAACGTGGTAGGGGCTTGTTAAATAATATTATCTACTGGATGTTTGAGAATACAAAAACTTCTTCTCTTGCAACTGAAAGAAATGAAAACTATACACGCACGCACGCACACACGCACACACACACACACACACACACATATATATATACTTACCATTATACCCTTTATAAGCCTAGATAAGAAGATAAAATTTAAAGAATCACGAATAATTTTTATTTTTTCTTTTGATTCTCTTTCTAATAGTTTCAATTTGGAATGATTTTTAATGAAAAATAATTATTTCAATTAGTTTTCATATTTTCTTTTCTTTTACTTTTCTTTTTAAGTTTTCTACCCACCATTATTTTTTTTCACTATATCAAGGCACACTTATTCCTGTCCATGGGCCGGGCAACTCTTCTAGCTTCGTCGAGTCTAGGTTTGGACTTGTATTTTCTTGTTCCGTGCCATCTCCATCTAGCTCAAAATAATGTTTTTATATTAAAATAATATATTTTTATTTAAATTTAATAATAAAATATATAAATATTAATATAAAAATAGTTTTTAATAAAATAAATAGTTATTCAAATTTAAATATGTGGATTAAACTAAATTAAATTTGAGTTTAAACTTAAAATTTAAGTTTTTTTAATCGCAGGCCGTACCCGTGAGGGCACTCCTATGCTCACCGAACTTGAAATCATGATTTCACTCCCACTGATGCAAGAATTCATTGTCTTTTCATGTTTTATTGAACATTTGTTCCTAAATTGAATTTGGAGCAATCTATACGTCTCTGATTTTTTTTTTTTTTTAACATGGATCATATTAAATTGAATATATGCCATATTATCTATAAATACTGTTAATTTTATTTTATGATGCTTGTTTGAGTTGGCTTCCATTGTTGTCTTTAATGAAGTTATTTTCACAAGTATAAATTAAATTACAACTAAGTCACCGAAATAGAATAATTTATAAATTAATCATAAATGAACATATAGTTGATCTACCAAATTCACACATAATAAAAAATAAACATTTTGACCAAAAAAAATTTTAAAACATAAAGTATAAAATTCTTAAATTAGACGAACAATCCAACATCAATATTAGAATTAGGCCACCTTCCCACTTTTAAGGGAAAAAAGGGCAAAAAAAGCAATTTCTTGGATCTCATGAGCTAAATTTGGAACAATTTCCTGAATTTATAATGTAAAAAAAAAAGAAAGAAAAAAAAAAAGAATATTTTGTCGTGGCTAACAAGAATGGATATGAGATACAATAATGATGGTTTAAACTTAACTATTTGATTTTGTTACAAATTTAACAATTTATTTAATATTAATATGTTTTTTTTAAGTGCTTTATGTCTCATAAAAGGAAGTAAACTGCTCACTTGCTTACTGATAGATTGTTCGTGGGTTAGATGGCAGTATGACATCTTTTTCTGTCCAAATTAGAGTCGTGCGAAAATTCATACTATTGCTTATTAAATAATAAAAAAAATTTTATAATAAATTTATAAATAATTTAAATAAAAAATAAATTTTTATTATTTAAACAATAATTATGATCAAATAGGTCATATCAAATTATTAATATTTTTTTTAAGCGATTAATAAAATATGAGTTTGATTTATTGAATCGAGTGACCTATTTTAACAATAAATAAATTTCACATATCAAATTTAGATACATTTAATCTAAACGTTCGACCGCCAAATTCTCACCAAAAACCAAACAACGTTCGATTTTTTTTTTTTCAATTTAAAGATCTCCTAAATATCTTTTCCGGTGTTGGATGTGAAAAGTTTGTAGAAGTCATCGTTGTCCATTGATTATTGAGGCCTCCCATCCAATTTGTTATACCAGAATTTTGCATGTGAAGTGTGGACCTTACCAAAATACTCCGATGGAATGGGAAGGCGAAATGGTCAAATTAATTATATTTATATTTAAAATTTTTTAATTTGATTTTGACCTCATACTTAATAGCTAAGTTACTTGATCGAAGAGGATACTTATGCGTAGTACCCTGGAACCAGCAACATCTAAACATTATCATGCTTGTCATGCAGCGAAATCAAAACTAGTTGGCAAATTGATTATGTTTCTATAAATATTCTGTTTGTTTGAGATTAAGGTCAAAATATTCATTATCTTTTTTAATTTTGTTATTTTTTTTTTGCATTCTTGATGAGCTGGACTGGAAAGCGAAAGTATTGAACTATAAGAAAAGAAAGGTGAAAAATAGATTTAAAAATTCGTATGTTAATATCGTATTTATATTTTTATATTTTATATTTAAATTTAAAATATAAAATATAAAATTTAATACATTAATAATTTATGTTATATAAATTTTTTATGTATTTATATATTTATATTATATTTTTATTTTTATATCGAACTATATTTTATGTCAATCTGCTCACAGCCCAATGTTGCCAGCAAAGGCCCCTAAACATAAAGGGGTAGAAATAAGATTCCCACAATGTTGACGGCTGATGGACACAAAAGTCACAAAAAAAAAAAAGGATATGAATAAACTCAACACTCAAAGAAGAAGGTTCTTAACCAAAATGTGAATGCCACCAAACTCCCAATATTTTTCCCACTTTTGGGTACCAAATCTTTAACCCCCATTTTGGCGTAAACCTCGTTATTTTCGGGGCCCATATCTTGGGTGCCTTCTAACTTCTAAACAATTTTTTTTTGTTTTGTTATTGAAATATATTGCTTAACAAAAGCTCATCACATCACAACTCACTATAAAGGGACATATTGCCCAAAGTCCTCGTTGACGATGGATCAGCTTTGACTGTAATGTTGTTGATCATATTGTCTTATTTTACCAGTTGACATTAGTCAGATCAAGCAGAACCATACAGTTGTCAAGGCATTCGATGTGACCAAGAGAGAAATCAAAGGGACTATTTCAATCACTTTAGATATTGGCTCGTGCCCATTTGAGATCAAATTTCATGTGATGGACATTGTCCTAGCAAACAACTATTTGCTGGGACAACCATTGATTCAAGAGATGAATCTTCATGAAAGTAAACTTTCTGTTTAGAAAAAAACTTTGAAAAAATTGAATAGGAGATCTCACTTATGTGAGTAATATCCAAATCTTTTTTGTATTTTATCATCATTTTTAAAATAACCAATGTTGTATCTTCTTTCCTTGTTGCAATACAAATATATATCTTCATTCATACCTTTGCTAAATAGTCTTTTGGACCATGCTAACATTTGTGCTAGGTGATAATTAACTTTTTGAGCAAATAGAAATTGAGGAAAATATGACATTGATTTCTCTGCATTACTTTAAACAAGATCAAAACATTACAGGAGTCTTAGTTAGCAATCCAAAGTCTTTTAGACATTATAAGAAAAATTAAGGTGGATAAACTACATATTCCCTATCATGCTCTTCCTCTTCAACCTATATAAATTTGTTTCGACTATTGATGGAAATTTTAGAAACCATATATTGCCTATCGTGCTCTTCTTTTTCAGCCTATATCAATTTGTTTAGGCTATTGATTGAAATTTTAAAAACCCCATATTCCCTATCATGCTTTTCTTTTTTAGCTTGTATCAATTTGTTTCAACTATTGATGGAAATTTTAAAAACCATTTATCCCTCATCATGCTCTTTTTTTTTCCAACCTATATTAGTTTTTCCAGCGATAAATGGGAAATTCTACGGACTATAAATTCCCAATTATATTTCTCTTTTTCAATTCCTAGATGATATTGGTGCATCACCTAGTTTGACTTTTCAGGAACAAGTGTACATGTCTATAATGACCTCTAAAGATGCCTTCAAATTCAAATTCAAGCACTGGCTGGATCCATCAAATGAAGAAGAAATATTTGTCACATTATCTCGAAAATAGGCTGGATCAGACATTGATAAAGAAAATTAAATCATGAAAACTCATCATTTGCATTCTTCCATTTATATTTTATTTGCAGATCTTCAGTTGAATATGATATTAGAAAGAGCTTTTGGGTATAGAACGGAAAGGTAAACCTTGCATTCCTTCAAGCAATTCAGATATAAAATATTTTTACCTCGTTCAACTACATCAGTTCTACCCTGGTCAACCCTTTAGACCTAGGTTACATCATGGTTATTCTCATTTAACTGTATCGGTTTCACCCTGGTCAATCTTTTTGATTTAAGATTATATCTTGATCATCTTCGTTTGACTGTATTGATTCCACCCTGGTCAACCTTTCACACCCAGGTTACATCTTGGTCATTTTTCATTTTATTATATTGGTTCTACCTTGATCGACCTTTTCGACTTAGGTTATATCCTACTCATCCTTGTTTGACTATAACAATTTTACCCTAGTCGATCTTTTTGACTTAAGATTATATCTTGGTTACCTACATTTAACTGTATCAGTTTTGCCTTGGTCAACTTCTTTGACCTAGGTTACACCCTAGTCACCCTTTTTTGTATCAATTTTGACCTAGTCAACCTTTAGACCTAGATTACATCCTGGTCACCCTCATTTGACTTGTTAATTTTATCTCAGTCAACCTTCAACTATGTTGACTTATAGGTTTCATCCCGGTCAATTTTTTTTGTTGACTTGTAGGTTTTGCCTTAATCAACTCCCTTCATTTGTTGACTTGTAAGTTTCATCCCTGTCAACTTTTCTTTTGTTGACTTGTCAGTGTCATCCTAATCAACCTCATTTATTTGTTGACTTGTAGATTTCATCTTGGTCAACTTTCTTTTTGTTACTTGCATGGCTTTGCCCAAGTCAACCATTTTTGACTTAAGTTCCATCATAGTCATCGTTAATTTAACGATTCACCTTTGGTTAATTAATTGTTATATTCATTATTAGTTTAGGTTATTTTTAGAAGCTTAATGACCCCAACGAAATTACATCTATTTGGTCTTTGCCTTATTCCTAATTCTCAGCAATGGTCAAAGAGGGACAACTGTAGACATCTAATTTTGTCCGAATCCTTTCACCAATAATCGTGAATATCCGAGATTGAAAATTTAACGATCGCCTTCATTGGGACAATCTTTTTTAGATGAACAAGATATTTTCAAGACCTTTTTTGTCATATTTAAATGGTCGTAAGTTCATGTGATAGAAATGTCATATTTTAACATTTAATTTCAAATATATAAAATGGATATCTAAGAGAAAAGTTATTTTTCAATAGTTTCTTCTCAAATTTTGAAAATCTATTTTTGCAAATTATATTACGGCTAAATTCTCTAATTTCAAAAATTTTTTAAGAATTTTTTATAAAAGTCAAGAAATCAACTGTCATATATTTTTACCGATACTTATGTGGTATTTATGCCGATACTCACTTTTAAAAATAAAAAATGTTCAAGAAAAATAAGTATTGGTTTTTTACTACAAGGTGTCAAATTGTCAATTTTGTTAATTAGTTTTAAATTTTTCACAGTATCGCGAGTATTATACTCCTGAAATTATTCCAAGTAAATTTATTTTGGATTTTAGAATTTCAATTTGTTTTTATTTTTTATTTTTGATAATTAATATTTTAGATAATATGTTGCATTTAATCCATTCTATATAATTTTCAATATATTCTTTAAAATTTTCTCGATTTTAAAATACGAGCTTTCCTTTATCTGTAAAATTTTTGAAAGAATTTTCTCAAGTTTTAAACTTCAAAATTCTTTAAATATTTTTATTTAACTACCATCAAATCAGTTTTTTAAATTTTATTTTATTTTATAATTTTTGCATTTATTATTATTAATTTTCTTGTTATCAGGATAAGGAGTTTTCTAGTTTTCTACTTCGTAAATTTTTTCGAAAATTTTTTTTTATTTTAATATTTTTAAAATTAATTAAGTATTTTCATTAAAATTATATTAAATCAATTTTGAATTTTTTCCGAACGACAAATTTTTTTAATAAAGGTTTTCTCGTAAAATTTTATGAGTTTTAGATTCTAGTTGTCTTTTTTCTTCCACATAAGAATTCTAAAAAATTTTTCTTGTATGATTCAATACTTGAAATCTTTAAACAAAATATATTTTAATTTTATTAATTTTATTTTAGGTAAAATCTCTTTAATGGACCTAAAAACTTCAAATTTTACAAATAAGCCTAATAAGTCAATAATTTCTCAACAAGCTCAATAATTTTAGCAAGCCCATTTTCTTGATTTTCTATCAAGCCCATTCTATTCTCTAAAAGCCTACTAAGCCCATCTTAATATCCAATTTTTCAATAAAGTCCACTAATTTTTTGTTTCTAATTTTATATCAATTATTCAAAATTTTTTATGAAATTTTGGTTGGAATTTCCATATGATTAAGTTTAAGATGCTTTTATGCCAAAGATGTATATTTAGGATAGGTTCACCTTTTTATAATCTTTTTCACGTCCTTTAAGGTTGCCATGATACTTTCACATCGAAACTACAATCCGAGGGTATTTTGATAATTTTTCTCAATTCAAGTCCTAAGTAGTCATTAGGATGCTTTTATGCCAAAAATGTACATTTACGATAGGTTCGCCTTTCTATGATCTTTTTTCTCTTCTTTAGGGTCACCAAGATACTTTCACGTCAAAAATACACTTTAAGGGTATTTTGGTAATTTCTCTAGAATCGAGTCCTAGGTGGTCATTGGGATGCTTTTATGCCAAAGATGTATATTTAGGATAGGTTTGCCTTTTTATAATTCTTTTGCATGTCCTTTAGGATTATCGAGATACTTTCACATCGAAAGTATAGCCTAAAGGCATTTTGATAATTTTGCATTAAAAACTAAGTCTTATGTGAATACTAGGATACTTTCATATCAAAGGTACACATTAGGAATATGTTTGTCATTTTAGTTTGTTTTCGAGTTTTAGGATGTTCTATAAATATTTTCAATAAAATATAAACTTTTCTCTTTAGAAAATTAAGCTAATGTCTCCAAGTTAGAATAATACGTAATTTTCTCCTAAAATATGAGAGAGGTTCTACATATTATTTTAATATCGAGATATCTTTTTCAAAATAAAAATCAAGATTTTTATAAATTTCAAAATAATAATAAAACCTTTCACATTCCTCTGGCCCTCCACCAGGGTACGAAAGATATTTTGAGTTTAAAAACCTTTTGTGTTCCTCTGATTTTCTATTGGGATGCAAAAGAGAATGATAAAAAGCTTTCGTGTTCCACTAGTCCTCCGATGAAGTGCGTATGAGATTTTGATTTTCAAAATTTTAAAAAACCTAATTTTCCTAACATGGAATAATAAATTTGTTTTATAAATTATTATTTCGAGAATTTATAATTAAATACCATATGTTGAAACTAAATAAAAATTAAAATTCAAGTTAATACGTAATTAATAAGGTACCAATTTTTAGGCATCACGAGAGACTTGATCTTTACTTATGATTGTAAATTAGTCTTGGATCGTTTTATATGATCTCTATTTGATCGCGGGCTTCAAAGTTAATATTATATGATTTTGTAACCTTCAAAATATAAACTTTGATAGGTGACCAATCTTATCTAACCTAAATAGATTGATGGCGACTCCAAATAAATAATCATTTTGTAATAACTATTTAGGATTAAGTCGAGTGAGCAATTCATCTCGACACCCAATCCCCAAAAATAACAAAATGTCGATAATAATATAGCCTATAGAAATAAGAGAATATAAAATAGTAATGAATTTAACAAATATAAGAACGAAAACCATTTAAGTCGGGCTTGATCAAGATTCATATCTAGGCCACGTCACCACATACTTTTATCAACCCAATCAAGATTAGTAGCTTCAAAGAAAACAAACAAAGATGAATTAGGTAGAGCTTTAATTTTCTTTGAGAATAAGGAAGTATAAAGCATCAATTTCCTAAGAGATGAGAAAAGCATTATTACCGACTAGTGTTTAAAACTCATGTTACTTAGGTTTTATGGTTATAATATAATACGAAAAATAACATAAATTTAAATTAAAATTGAATTATTACAAAAAAAAATGTAAAATATCTAAAGGATAAAATTAAAATAAAATATAAATATAAAATAACAAAAATAATGCATGAATACATACTAATCTAATTCATTATATATGTTATCTAAAAAATAATATAGTTATCAAAATTTAATTTATTTAGATTATATTCCTATCTATCATTTAAATTCATATTAAAAAGTAAAAAGTAATAAAATATGAACCCAAAAATTATTATATAATAACACATAACTTAAACATCATTTAACAAAATATATTTTTTTTACTATTTAATCAATTATAATTTTTTATTTTGCTTTTGCACCAAAATTTTTAAAAAACTTATATTAAGTCAACTTATATAGTTATTCAATATTTTAGTTTCTAAAAATAATTTATTAATAAGATAATCATTTATTCAATAATATAAAAATAAAAAATTAATATGACTTTATTTAAAAAGAGTAATTATTACACAGCACGTAACACAAAATTAAAAGTTATTTAAGTAGTATTAAAAATGCATATGATATAAAAAATAATAAAAATATAATATGACATAAAAATAATATGATCAGGACATGAATACATAAATATATCAAAATTTTTATAAAATAAACATAATACAAAATTAAGAGTGATTTAAATAATGAAAATCAAACGTGGTAATTTCAGTACGACATGAAAAATAATAAAAACACAATATAATATACAAAAAAAAATAACATGAAATGACTGTACAGATATATCAAAATCTATATAATTTGAATTATTAGTATATCAAATTTTATATATCTATAATCTATAATATATATATATATATATATAAACACAAATGTAAAAAATTTTTGAACTGACTAAAATACTCATTAGTGTTCATTATATTACTATTTTTGCCATTTTAATTTTTGTTATTATTAATAAAACTTACTACATTTTTAAATAGCAAAACTAGTTCTATCAAAAGGCTTTAGTTAAATAAATTTATTTTATAATAACATTTACCGTATTTATAAATAAAAATTCTAATTCTGTTAGAAGACTTTGCTTAAATAACTTTATTTGATAATAAATAAAAATAATTAAAATAAAGTATATTAATCTAATTTTAAATGTTAATGCAAATTTTAATTATTTATTTAATATGTAACTTTATATTCAATGTGTAAAATTTTATAACTAAATAATTTTTTATATTATACTAAAAGTAATAAGATTTATTTCGTTGCAATGATAATTTTATTTCAGAAAAAAATTACTAGAATATTTTAAACAATGCTTTTAACAATTAATTATGAGTAGAACTCTTAACTTTTTAAATTTTATCAAATAGCAATTGCAAATTCAATGTCTACTAAGTAATTAAATATAATAATATTATAAATATTATGATAACTTTTGATTTTAATCAATTCATTTGGTAAGTAAGATAATAGTTTTCTACTAATTTAAATCATTGTCTGTCAAATTATTAAATAAAATTTCGTGATTTTCTTTATTTTTTTAAAGTGTTTTATACAAGTTTTTAATTTATATTCTCATAATATTTCTTTTTAATTTATAAGCTTTTTATATCTATACAAATAGATGTAGTGATTTCTATTTAACATATTTCAATGTATTGCGTTTCAGCTTATGATGTTCTTGCATCTCTCAATAAAAAGTTATTGAATATTTGCGTCGTTAGTGAATGTTTTTTTTTTTTCCCAAAAGATTTATTATCTTTCATCAACCGGTTTATATCTCTACTATAATTTTAATATACTTCGAGCAAAGACTTCATTAATCTCTTAGAAAATTAAAATTGTCAAACATAATACACCTAATATAATTTTTGCTTTTCATCCTATGAAAGTAGTACTAGTTTTTAGATTAAAACTTTATAATACCTTTGAAAATAGCTTAAAATTTTCAAAAATAAATAATACTAACATCACATGCAACAATTGTGGCATAATGATTAGTTTAATAAAAAAATACGAATATAATATAAAAATAATAAATACAGCACAAATAAATAACTTTTTTATTTAATTAAAATAAATAAAAAAGCCATTTACTTATCCTGAAGCATGCAATTGCCTTACCTAATTAAAAATTTATTAAATAAGAAAAGATTGTTTTTTATTACGTTAAAAAGAAAAAAAAGTCTTCAACAACTTGCCAACTTTTATGATTTAATTCTTTCCATGCTAGGCTAAAGGGGTGGGTCTATACACACATCGAATAGTCAGGTTAAATCCCCATCTACACATCCTTCTCGTACTTATGGCACTAATTTAGTGCTAAAAATTCAAATTGGTAGATCTTTTATTGTTTTTCATTTACCCTAAAACAAAATAAGGTCAAAGTGAAGGGAACATTGAAGAAGGAAATTATTTCTTTAGAACTTTTGAAACTCATGTTACAAATATTTTAAAAATAAAATAAACTGTCTTGGAGAGGGGAAAGCGTTTGTAAGTTTATACTAAAACGCCAAGCATTTCCTTTCCTTTTCCCTCATATGGACTGTTCCTTAAGGCTTATGTTACAAATATTATTATGGAATTTGTTTGCATATATATACATATATATATATGAAGCACTGAGATATATTGAGAATTGAGAAGAAATTATTTTGGGCATGTTGCCCACTTGAATTAA
>JBBYHO010219544.1:11510-22478 GCA_038382025.1 Adansonia gregorii | reverse complement strand
ATATATATATATGAAGCACTGAGATATATTGAGAATTGAGAAGAAATTATTTTGGGCATGTTGCCCACTTGAATTAATTAATAATGGTTGTAGCCCTTTCTTGTCAGCACTATGCCACTACCACTTGAATAATACATTCAAGCTTACAATTTGAAACGAGTATCAATACGTACAACACACTAGTCCTTGTCCTTAGTGGCTGCTTCATATTATATGTCATTCTCAAAGGCCATCATCCTCTGTCAACGTCAAATTAGAGATTTATCATTTGGGCTTTTGTGGACTAAGAAAAAAAATCATTTGGGCTCAGAAATGCTCTTCTATATGGTTTCAAATTAATTACTTTTCCTTTGTTAATCAGTAATGCAGCTTCTCTCCAGAATTTTTTTTTTGAGGTTATCACGTTAAAAAGTTTTTCAATTTTTTCACTTTTAATTTATTTTTATTATATTCTAATAATTCTTAATCTTATTATTTATATTTAGAATAAGCTCTTGTTTTGAATGAAAAGTTGATTTATTTTAAGGTTCATTTATATATAAGTTGAAGGTTAAGGGTTTTTTTGATACAAATTAAAAGTTAAAAAATTTATTTGGTTATAACTTAAAAGTTAGAAATCTATTTAATACAACTTAAAAGTTAAAGAAATCAGGCTTACTTGGGTAATATAAGAATAGAGACTTATCAAGATAAAGTGGTAAAATTAAGAAGTATTTTTTATTATTATTTTAGCCAAAACTTGAATTTCGACTTTTTTAGTTATTTTTCTAGAAAAAGAATAAATAATATTTAGCTATAGCGAAGAAAAACAAACGTAAAAAGGTAGGAAATAATCATAGTTTCAGAGGCAATTAGATGATGCAATATATTTTTGCGGATGATTGAGATATTATTAAGATAGATTGTAAAACAATGATCAATCACCGAAAAAAAGTTAAAAATTTTAAAATGTCATAAGAAAAAAAAAACATTACAAACAAAACAGACAACAATTAGTGTCAAAGACCCAAATTATCACAAAGTCTCCTATTTCAATGGTTTGGCTGTGATTGCAAGAAGCCTTCTACATCGGTGGTCTTATATCAGCAATAATCTGATTGAACACAGCAATCTGAGAAGGAACTTTTCTGGAGGCCTGAAACCTGTAGCTATGATGCACGGACAGTCAAAATACGGTCAAGATATGATCAGACACATGATGAAAATTTTTTATTTGAATTTTTCTGCACGATTAATATGAAATCAATGATGAACAATTTGATTCTGAATGATTTTTTAAGACCCTGAGGTATTTCTTGCTTTCTAAATATCAAAGATGGTAACACTACCAGTCCAAACTCCAAACGAAACCTATAAGTGCAACAAATGTTTTTCCCTTCGTAAGATCAGGATCTCTGAATGAATAAAGCTGCAAGATTTGCCAGAGTAGAGAATTGGCAAAAAAAAAAAAAAAAAGAGGTGATCCCTTGACTCCCCTTACCATTATTATTTATTACACAGGCAATAAACTGAAGATTGAACCTCGGCCCCCAAAGAGTGCAGTAGTCTGGCAAGTTCAGTTAGCCTTATCTAGAATGGTAAGCCAAGCTTAGGTATATAGTTTAGAGAACCACAATAACCTAAGCCAAGAGAGTTTTAGGTTATGTTGGTATTAACAGTAAACGCTTGGATGCAGCTATGCATACTCCGAATTGATAAGGTTTCTAGCTCCACTTAATCATTTCTGAAGTAGCTCCTCCTACAACTCCTCAACTGGTATGCCGGCAGAAGAAGATTCATTTTTGCTATTGTTGAGGTGAAAAACGACAAAGAATATAGGAATCTTTTTCTAACGAAGTAGACGCCCTTACACCTGAATTTTTTCAAAATACAGTAAAAAAAAATAAAGATTAACTGATTGATTAATTAATTAACCTGAAATTAGTGAATAAGAAGTTATACAATAACATTGGCAAAGTTCCAAAACAAAGAAAAACAATTTGTACTATATTTAGAAGTTTTCATGAGGGAATCCAAATATGGTTAATGTTATATTGTCTAATTTTTAGACAATGTTGATAGCTTGTTACATTCAAAATAAAATTCCAAACGGAAGGAATATGGTTACCTTATATGAATTAGGGAAGAAAAAAAAATCTAATTTACTATAGGAGGCAGTGATAAAAAATCAGATCGAATTGATTGATTCAATTGAAAACCGATAGGTCGGTAATTCAAGATCATAGATAGAATCAAAAAATTATTGATTCGAGAAGAACCGATAAAAAATCAAAAATCGATAATCGAAAAAACTGATAAAAATCCAATAAAACCAGTCAGTTTACCCAAAAACAAAACCTAATCATACCAATAACCAACAACTAAAAGAAAAAGAAAGTCTCCAACAAAATTTAGGGCATCAATCTCTTGCTAAAGGGAAAACAATAAAATTTAATCCATCTAGATTGATGAAGAAGAAAGAGAGAAGGAAAGGCGTTGACCCACAAGGAAGAGAGCAACTAAAAAGAGATGAGGAGGAAGTTAGGGTTTGGATAAAAAATAGTGAATGGAGGAGTTTTACTTTTAAACGTTTAATTTAGGAATTAAAAAAAAGAAAAAGCTGATCAAGCCAACTTAATGGTTAAGTCTTAACATAATCTCTCCAAATACATTAAACTTAAGCCACCTACTATGGCCCAAGCAAAATCTATATTTGGGCCACCTGTTTTTTCTTTTTGGTTTAAGATATAAGAGGAGAAGTTCAGTATTTTTTTATAGTTAAATTGATCAGCTCAAAAAAAAACTCGAAGGTCTGATGAATTTGACCTCCAATCCAATTTTTCATTCTTTGAGATCTGGGCACCAAAAAGCGTGTGCTTCATGCAGGACTGCTATGTTAGGCACAGTTTCTAGATATTCAGGAACTGATCTCATGTATTTGTCAATTCCCTCAATGGTGTCCTTGAATGGTTCGGATTGGAGAGTACCAGATAAAGCAACTGATGTAGACCAGAAGATGGCAAGCCAAAGGTAGATTGATGGGAGGTGAGCGTTCAATCTCTATCATCCATTATTTTGGAACCTGGGATGTAAAATTTGGTTGCTTTGATCTTCAACAAAGCCTCTTGCTTTACTTACATAATGCACATTAATATTTTTTTTATTGGAAAAATATTTTATATCAAATTACTCACTTTTACGAAATTATTTTTATTTAAATTTTTTTCCATAAATTAATCATTTTTACGAAATTAAAAGCATAAATATCATAATAATTACATTTTTTATTTCATGGAATTAAAAAAATTAAGTACCATAATCGCATTTTCATGATCGTGTATATCTTTGATTGATCAATCTCAATACCATGATATCTCACAATGAACCCTAGAAACTTGCCCGACGATACACCAAAAGCACACTTTAGTGGATTCATCTTTATTTTGTATTTACGTTATCTTTCAAACACTTGACAGAGATCAATAAGATGATCTGCCTTTTTCTTCGACTTCACAACCAAGTCATCTACATAGCACTCGACATTTTTGTGAAGCATATCATCAAAGATCTTTTGCACTGCTCTTTAGTACGTAGCACCAATATTCTTTAACCTGAAAAGCATAATTTTATAACAATATATCCCTTTTAGAGTGCGAAAAGCAGTAAGTTCTTCATCCTTTGGAGCCATGCGAATCTGATTATAACTAGAAGACCTATCTATGAAAGACAAAGCCTCATGATTAGTTGTAGCATCCACTATTATCTCAGTTAGAGAAAGATGGAAATCATCTTCCGGACAAGCATTGTTTAAATCCTAAAAGTCCACAAAATTTGAAGTTGACCATTTTTCTTTCTTACTGGGACAATGTTTGGTATCCAAGTATGGTGCTTAGCTTCTCTAATAAAGTTGGCTTCAATGAGCTTATTGATTTCAGTTTCAATTTGAGGAATTAAGTCAGGATGAAAATATCGTTGAGCTTGTTTGATTGGTTTGATAGTTTTTTTGACACCCAGATGATGCACAGCTATTTCTAGATCAAGTCCTGGTATTTCCTTATAGGTCCAAGCAAAGACATCTCTGTACTCAATCAAAAGATTAAGATAAGCTTTTTCTTCTTCTGAAGACAAACAAGCACTGACAAAAATTAGACGTGGATCTTTACCAGTACTGATGTTAACCTCTTTTAGCTTATCAATGGTAGCCTGATGTCCTTCTTCAAATGATGAAGGGGCTTCTTGAGCATCTTCTTCCTGTGGTTCTTCATCAGCTTCCTTTATAGATACATGATGCTAAGCGACTATTTCAATTTCTTCAAACTTTTCTTCTTTTAAAGATACATCCTGTTTGGTTATCACCACTGTATGCTTTTTAGCCTTCAAAACTTCACCAGTAGTTACTTCCCACTAGCTTTGCCTTTTTATTCGAGAAGGAATTTTGCTGTGAAAATCCCTCGTTTCATTAAAGGTTGAGATTTTTCTTTTTCACCTTTGCTTGTCTTTTTTGGAGTTCGAACTTTCTAGCCTTGTATGAACGAGTATCGGCTCACTTGTGAAAGCTTCATAAGCTTTTGGCCTTATCCGCTCAAACACTGACCTTCGAGGTAATTGAATGCTTAAATAGTCAAACACTAAAACTGTGTTGAATATGTTCCCAAAAGACTAAACACTGAAGGTCTTGGTGGCGCTATTGAATCTTGTTGATCTTAAAAAATTTTCTTCGCATTTATATAACTTGAAGGTTTTTTTACGAATCTTCAATTTTAACAAAGAAAATCCAAGTCTTTGTTTAGAAGTTTTGACATGATCAATCTTTTTTTGCCAAACTTGAGAAACCTTGATTGGACTTCATGACTTTCCATTGCTAGGTTCTTCTGTCAACTTAAAACATCTTCTTACTTATATCCAGCTTTGACAAGTAGTCTATAAGCAGTAGAGTCAAAACCTCTAGCTCGATGTTAAGGAAGATCTTGATGTTCGAAGAGTGATTATTCAACTGGCCTAACATATCTTTTCAAAGGAGGTTTAAGAATTGTTGATTCTTCCAAGTTAGTGAGGGGCAGAGTCAAATTCTTTAAACCGTGACTGATTTTATCTTTGTTGGTGGAAAGAGTAAAATTTTTTTCTTTTTGCTTCAATTCTTTCACAAGAGCAGCCATTACTTCTTTAATGAAAGCGCCCTCCACATAAAACTTAGCATCTGCAAAATGGGCCTCAAACGAGGTCAATAGTTTAGCATCAACAACAATTGTCTTGACTTAACAATTTTTGTAGCACTTGAAGCATTGATGAAGAGTGGAGGAAACCACACCATTTTGATGTATCCACGATCATCCTAGTAACATATTGTATGTTGTTTTGGCATCAATCACATGAAAGAGTGGATGGGACTCCATATTTCCAATGAAAAGTTGAAGCATAAGCTTTCTAAGAGCTCTTTGCCCCTATTAGTTGAATCTTTGAATTACTAGACGACTTTGAATCATTTCATCTAAAGAAACTCCCAATTCTTTCGTTGTTTTAAAAAAGAGTATATTGACTACGAAACCATCGTCCTGTTGATTTTTTATTCATAAGAAAATCCCATGACAAACAATGGTCGATTATGAGGAATGGATCCTAGAAGTAGATCTTCATCAGTGAAGTTAATGCTCGAGCCGCAAGAATGATCTCTAGCTCTAATCACGACTATATCTATATTGTTTTCATCTTTGAATTCTTCATCACTATCAATATTATAACAAGTCATAGGGAGCAAATCTTCATTTCTGAGTTAGATTGACACGTATTCATTTAAAGTGACCGGTCTTCGTGACCTTTTTTAAGTCGAATTTTATGCTTAGATGAACTTGTTTTTATCAAGGGCATTTTGGGCTTTGGAGCTTTACATTGCCATCCGATCATCTTAGTACTTATGGGGACTTTCACAGGCTTTGAAAGATTTTGCTTTCTACTTCTTCGACGTGTGACTAATGTCCAAGCATCATCATCCATATTTGCTTCCTGCAACAGTTGGTTGCCCCTATTCACTTGGAGATCCACCATTTTACTTGTGTTTAAAGAGAGTCTGATGGGATCAAAAGAGCCAAACTTTATGGTTCTATTTGAGAAATAAGGCACCATAGTGATTGAGGCCATGTTTGTTGACACTATTTCTTCTTCAAATTCAATCTTTCCTTTTTCATAAACTGCCATGATTTTGTCTTTCAAGACTAAACATTTTTCTACAAGGTGGCTAACCAATCGATGATATTTGCAATAGTTGGGATCATCAACTTTATTAGCTTTTTTCAGGCTATTTCATTTCTGGCAATTGAATCAACTTGGTCTTTAAAAGTTATTCTAATATACTAGCAACA
The DNA here is from genome assembly GCA_038382025.1 of Adansonia gregorii. Classification (NCBI taxonomy): domain Eukaryota; kingdom Viridiplantae; phylum Streptophyta; class Magnoliopsida; order Malvales; family Malvaceae; genus Adansonia; species Adansonia gregorii. The sequence continues at coordinate 16,143 of JBBYHO010219544.1, read as the reverse complement.
TCAGAATCAAGGAATGGGTACTTTTTTTCTTGCCTTTCCTTCAAGGTAACTTTAGCTTTGCCTTTGTTTTTGTTAGGCGTAGATTTTGCTTCTTGTGCTTGTTTTGACTTAGGAGAGATCTTAAGAGGCTTGGTATCCATAGCCATGGATTGTTTGCTTTTTCTTGTATTAGCAACAAGTTTGCCCTATTTTCGGGTGTCTTGCTTTTCCTTGCTCTTTTTTGGCTCTTGCACAAGAGGCTCTTGATTTCCAGAAGATGACATACTTAACTCCATATCATGAGCACGAGTAACTAACTCTTCAAAGGTCTTAGGTTTGATGCCTTGAAGAATATAGCGTAAGCCCCAATTCATGCCCTGTATACATTTGTCAAGTGCAGAAGACTTAGACAATCTTTCTTTGCAGTTAAGGCTTAAATTCCTCCACCTATGGATGTAATCAATCACTGGTTCATCCTTTCATTGGCGTGAGCTAATGAGTTCGATCATGCTGACGATCCGACGGGTGCTGTAAAACCGATTAAGAAATTCTCGCTTAAGTTGTTCCCAGCTATCAATCATTCTAGGCTCAAGATCGGTATACCAATCAAAAACATTACCCTTCAAGGATCGAGCAAATTGTTTTACCATAAGATCTCCATAGGTTCCAGCATTATTACAAGTCTCCACAAAATGCACAACATGTTGGCATAGATTTCCTTTTCTATAGAACTACTAAAATTTTGGAGGTTGGCAATTTTTAGGCATCCTTATACGATCAATCCTTGGAGAATATGGCTTTGCATATGTGTATAAAGATTAAGTTATGCTGTCAACTTGATCCTTGGTGGCTTCTTTGATAAGATCTTTGAGTTGACTTGTTGTGACCACTTCACTAATCTTTTGCTCTAACTCCATAGCATCTTCAGTGTTGGAGTTCTTAACATCATTTAGAGGATTTGATTGACTATTTTCACTTGAGGCCATTGATTTTTTTCAGTGAAAGTAGCCATCCTATCCATAAAGAAGGTAATCTGTTCATCTTTTTCTCTAATACTTGCTTCGAGAGTTTTGACAGATTTTGCCAAAATTGTAACTTGCTCTTCAAGTGATGTGGTGCCAGTTGTCATGACTTCATTACTCCAAAGCTTGATTTTAGAGGAGATTGTGGTTCGAAGCTACTGCCTGAATAGATATCTTGCTCCTTGGATAATTTTCGGTGAGTTGAACTTGATCCAGAATCAAGTTATTCAACAAGAACTTCTTCTGAGTCTTGACTTGAAGAAGTTTCAAAGAGTGGATTTTGGTTTAGCATTGTCAGAAAGAGATTTAGTCTTTGCCCTAGTGCCGTAAGGATGAGTAGTGACATCAATGCTGGCTGATGAAGTGGGGTTGGCTATAAGATCAGCGCGAGCAGGTTTAAAAGTTGGTTTGTTGACAAGGTTCTTCTTGGGAACCATTGCAACTTGATAACTTGAACTTCGAAGAAAAGAGATGAAAGGCAGAGATCGTTCCACCAGGCGTGCCAGAAATTTGTACACACAAATTTCATGTCAAAAAATATGATAAAAAATTTTGGAGACAAATAAATCAACTTGATTTATCATACTTGAGTTGCGATCTCTGGATGTTCTCTAAAATAACGAAATACTTTGATTCTTTTCTTCAATAAAAGCTTCGATCCAAGGGTCTTCTAGACTTGATCTTAAGTCGTTGGGTCCGCTTCAAGAGTCTTTTAGACTTAATCTTGACAAACAGAATTTAACTCCTTTCTGTCGCTGGAACAGGATCGAAGAGCAGCTTCTTGAACAACGAGAACCACGTTCTTCGTGTTCTTGAGAAAAATCTTCTTGAAACTTTGAGAGGATCTGAATATTCAAAATCTGCTTCTTCTCTTCAAGCTTGTCAATTATGTCATTGACTTTGGTGGAGACCTATTTTTATAGTGCCAATGAGCCAAGTAGAAAAGAGTTCTTAAAGAATATAATTTCTTTAATAAATTTATCTTGATAAATTATCTTTTAATTAATTTAATTTAATCAAAGATAACACTTTTTTATTTATCTCTAAACTAATTTGAATTTAGTTAGAGATAAAATTTTTTTATTTATCTTATTAATTTTAATTTAATCAGATAGAACTCTAAATTAATTTTAATTTAATTAAAGATAAATATTTATTTATGATGTAATTAATTACATATGGTGATGCAAAATTTAATTAATAATTTTTTAATTAAAAAAATTTTAATTTACATGTAGCAATTTGTGATTGATCAAAATTTTTCTTCCTCTACAATAACAAAAAGAAAAGACAAATGGAAGGGAAGCAACTTCCTTTATATATTATTTCAACAAGGTTTAGGACATCCGGAATGGAACTGTCCAAACTTGAAAGTAGCAAGCAAAGATGAGACTGTCGCTCATATGCAATTAAACCATGCACACATTTTAATAGAAAGCTTATCAGAATTCATAAAGAAGATTTCCAAAGAGTTTCATGTGAGAAGTCTCTAAATGTGTCACCAAGGTCAAGCTCCCATCATTGTCTGAGCTTGGTAGTATGTATACCTTTCCTTCATGGACGATATTTGCAGGCCTCATGAAAATAGGGCGACCCCAACCAAAATCTGCATCATGGATCGGCAACCACATCCAGCTATTGATACTAAGGTTTGGACACCGCATAGTTTGTGGCCCTCGCCTTATAGAATTTTTGTCCGGAGTCTTTTCGATGTAGTCAATACCAGATCTCAGATAGTCATCATTATTTTCGTTTAATATTTTGTGGACTCTCTTCACTGTATCTATAAATGGTTCTGATTGAACATCGCCGGCTAGAGCAACTAGTGCGCCAATGAATATCACGTTGCCGAAGTAGCCAGGTGGAAGTGGAGGGCGCAATCTGTTCCGTCCATCGATTGGTATGGTTAACTTGAGTTCTTGGTCCTCAGGGAGGCCTCTTGCTTTGGTTGCGCAACGCCATATATATGCAGTTAAGATGCAGAAGGTGCTATATTTTGTGTTATCTGAAGTTTCATTTACTTTGGCTTTCAAGGCCTTCACTTGATGAGCTGTGATCTTAAAGACAGATACAATTGCAGGTCTGGGAATTGATTGGGATTCCAGATCAGAAATGGTTTTCAAAGAAGGAGATGGTTCAAATTCAACATGGTGAAATCTTGGAGGGTGGGTCTCGGGCTCGAAGAAGGGTACGATCCAGGAATGGTGCGATGGGGGGAGGGGATAACAAGCCTCGAGCCAATGCAGCCCAACTATTAATGAAATGAAGTGCAGATGGACCATCAGCCAATGTATGTTGAGCTGAGACTCCAAGGGAAATTCCTTTACATTTGAAAGTAGTCACCTAAAAATATTCACACGCAACTTTTCAACTTCATTTTTACTTATTATTTCAATTATAAAACCTTTAATGAAATATGATGATGTAATAATAAAAATTTTAAGGAGAATTTATAAAACAATAAAGATGAAAGAGGTTCAAAATTTGATTTCGAAAAAAATATTTCAATATTTAAAAAAGCTTTTTGTTTTCTTTTTATTTTTTATTCATAACATTTCTTATTAACTCAAATATTAAAATGTTTTTCCACAATCAAACTCTGAATCTCTCTCACTTCTACTATTCTGTAAGTTTTCTCTTCAAAATCTTCATTGCTCTAACAACAAATAGTAACAGGAAAGCTACACGATAGGATCTGTAGAGACATTAGTTGTCAAGTGTACGAAGTCAAACTGAATTATTTTCCGTAAAAATTTTGAGTTTAACCTCAATTTGAAAAGTAAGTTGAAGAATTAAAGAAAGCTGACATTTTGCACCTGTAAAGCTAGAAGCGGATATGAAGAAATTCCTGCAGAATAATCAAGCTTTGGAACTAGCTCGGAAACTTTTGAGCCATCAGTAAAATCTTTAACTAAATCATCCATGAAAGAAGTAGTTTCAGCCTCAATAAACTGCACACCCTTCGCATTGCAGATTATTTCAAGTCTTCCATTTTCATCATATCCCAACCTCCCGGCGATCGGGTAGAATGGCACTAGAATCTTACTTAGAGCCTCCTTAAGCACTTTCGTATCGAAAAAATCGGAACAACCATTAGGCTTGTAGAAGTATGCAGTAGAAATATGATATGTAGTCATTACTAGGTCCAAGTTAGACACCCATAAGCTTCGTTGTGGAGTGTCTTGGGAAGGAGTCACCATTGCTGACTCCTTTATAGTCAACTCCATATGTACCACCTACAAACAATCAATAAGCATAAAGACTTTCATGAATCTACACACAATTTTTAGAATATGAAGTTATATATATATATATATATATATATCTTGGACTGAACAGCATGTCTTTCTAAAAGGCAAGTTATATTTATGCCAAGCATGCGAAGGATAATTAAAAGCTCGGAATCGATGTATGTAGTTACGAACCGTAGAACAGTAGAAAGAAAAGGAGCCTTACTGCTTGGTGGTAATGACGAGAGCTCAGAATGATTGAAAATAAAAATGTAGAACAAAAAATAAAACAAAGCAAAAATGCTCAAGATTCACGAAGCCTAGCGTACTCTTTTGAGCTTATTTATAGATAGACAGTACTTTTCAAGGTTATCTATGTAATTGAAGTTAAATGATTTTTTT
>JBBYHO010219544.1:0-11410 GCA_038382025.1 Adansonia gregorii | reverse complement strand
AAAAAATAATGAATTAATTATATTTTCATTTATATATATTACTTTAACTAGTATCTAATGACATTAATTAACAATTTAACCTTTTTTAATATTTAATTATTATTTTAAAAAATTATATTTAATATATAAATTTTACTTAATAAAAAATTCGTTAATTAAAATTTTTTGAATATCAGACTTTTTTTATGTATTTAAAAATAATTTTTAAATCCATCTTTGTCGTATTCCATCGGGCTGTGTCTCTCCAGCTCATCGCTGCTCCATGGTCATTATAATTAATTAGTGGGACTTTGGTGGGTAGACTGATCTATCAGTGCAAATGCAGGAAGATACTCAATGGCACAAGGATTTCTCGATGGAAATTATTGTTCTGCTATTTAACGTGTTTTTTTTCTGGACTTTATTTTAGATACAGTTCAAATAAATTTAAAATATAATTAAAATATAATATATAATAAAAATAAAAATAATAAAAATAAAATATATTAAAATATTAAAATTTATATAAAATAAATTATTAATATTTAAAATTTTGTATAAATATATATTGTTTTAATTAACATAAAACAAATAAGGCGCAAATCAATAAATCATAGCTTTCCGCTTGAAATAAATGCGAAGGACAGGGCTGGTTTGTCCTGTGGGTAACGTAAATCGATGAAACGTGGAAGCGTTTCCTCTGGGCAAGTGACCAATGCGATAAGCCTGGAATCTTTTTATTATTATTTTTTTATTAAAATAATATAAAAAATTTTTTATTCATAATTTTAGATCATTTTAAAATTATTTATCGAAATAAATTAATTTTAAAAATTTATTAGAGAAATCATTATTTAAACTGTTGATTTCTGAATACGAAAAAAATTATAAAATTTAGTTAGGAGATTTTTCAACATCTAGTTGATAATTTACCACTTGATTAGGCGATTTCTCAATTTCTTATAAGAAATCGATAAATAAAATATTAATTTCTCACCAATTGCAAAATTGATGCATAATTATCAAATAGAATGTCAATTTCTCAACGTAATTGCAAAATTGGTGAACAATTAGAGTATTAATCGCTATGTGATATGGAGATTTCCTACCATTGTGTATTTTTTTATTGTGTTTAGAAATCGTCAAATCATTTGACTATTTCATATTTCATGACACAGTTTGAGTTTTATTTACATTTGAAAAGGCGTGACTAATGTATGAAAATTAGATTTTTTTATACAAAATAAGTTAATAAGACTAATGCAAGGTGATCAAATTTTTTTGATATGAAATAAATTGAAGAGATTAATGCATGCAATCAAATTTTTTCTTATATGAAATAAGTTAATAAGACTAATACATGAGAATTAGATTCTTTTTTATATGAAATAAGTTGATAAGACTAATACATAAGAATCAGATTCCTTCTGATATGAAATAAGTTGATAGACTAATGTTTGTGAATCAGATTCCTTCTTATATCATCTTTAGTTGATGAGATTAATGTATAGATTGTAAATGTCAAACTGTAAAGATTAGACTAATGTATGGGACAAATTTAGACATTTTGAATGGGAAAAAAGTCTTGTTGACTATGTTGAATTATAAATATGAGTTTATCATTATTATTTTTATAGCCATTTTCATTCTTAACTGCTATTATTTTTTTTAAGTTTAGTGATAGTGCTTTTTCTTTCTCTTCTTTTGTTTTATTGGTCTTCAATTATTAACGTTTTGATTAAAGTTATTTCCATTTTACCAATATGAGTAATAGATTTGTTATACTTGTCTATTTTAATGGAGAAATTCTCAACAATGAATAAGGTGTTACCTTTCAAAATGACCATCCTAAAAGTATTAGTATTGACAAAAACATTACAATAGAGGAATTGAAGGTAAAAATTGGTACAAAAATCAGAGCTACAAGCAGAACTAGAGTATCAAATATCAAGTATAGGTTTCCTATTTCCATGAGAAGATGCGTCCACTATAGGACGTTTCCACTTGAAGATGATGATGATTTCACTTGCATGTTTGATGTTCATCAGAATTTTCCTAATGTTGGTGTAATTAGGTTATATGCTAACCTTAAGGATGTACATTATGATGTTGAAGCTTCATAAATGCCTACTGTAGATGCGTATATGTCATGGTTGTTTGAGAATCTTAAATGTCAACCTCTTCTAGATGTACAAGTGGTGATGAATAATTTATATGAATCTTTTCATTATTCATCTGTGTCACCAATAATTCCTAGCAGTGAAGATGATGAGCTAAATAACTTTATAATGACAGACCCTTCAATTAGAGATGTTGAAATGAAATAAGAAGGGCCAAGTTCATCTGCTGCTGATCCTAAAGTGTCATATGGAGCCTATGGTGATTATGTTGGTGATTTTAGTGACCCGAAAAGTATTTTGAAATTAATGATAGTGATGACAACTATGATCCATGCCTAGATATCAATGGTGATATCAATGCTTCTCACCTATCATCTACTAGTAGAGCTAGCAATCTTCTTCCTCAGTATAAGTCACCTCTCCATATGCGCACTCTTGATCTGGATGCAATGCATGTAGTAGAATTTCCAGAATATACTTAAACATTAAAGGTTCTGACAAGCTGGAACCCAACTAGTGGTGAGCTCTACGTTGGGATGCAATTCGCAACAAAGAAACCATGGTTTCTACTATAAAACACTACAATATCAAGACCTCTGTAGATTACAGAGTAGTAAAATCGTCGCCGATCAAATATCATGGCCAGCGTGCAATGTATGGCGCGGGTTGCAACTAGAGTAGAAAAGCAAGATTATTGAAGAAAAAACAAGTATGGGAGATTAGAAAATATAATGGGCTTCATACTTATGCATCTAGGCGTATTTTACAACATCACATGAAATTGGATTCCAACATGATATGTTCATGCATTTTGTCCTTGGTACAAGCAAATCCGACCATTTCCGTCTCAGTTTTGGTTATTGAGATATAGAATAGGTATGGATGCATGACCTCCTATAGGAAAGCATAGATAATGAAATAGAAGGCAATTGTTTGACTATATGAAAATTGGGATAAATCATACAGTGGTCTCCCAAAATGGTTGGGGGCAATACAATATTTTGTTCTTGGCACAATAGTAGAATTACAAATTATCTGCATACCACAGTTATCAAATAATGCAAGGTATGAATATTTTTCATTAACTTTTTTGGACGTTAAAGTTTTTTATTGAAGGCTTTTCCTTTTGTAAACCTATTGTCCAAGTAAATGGTACATTCTTATATAGAAAATACACAGAAACATTACTATTAGCTGTTGCACAAGATAGCAATCGAAACATAGTACCAATTGCCTTTGCCATTGTAAAGGGTGAGACAAAGAAGGTATGGTTATTTTTTCTTGGCAACTTAAGTAGATATGCTATTAGACAACCTGGGATATGCTTAACATCTGATCGACACGAATCTATAAAATCTGTGATCAGAGACTCAAGTAGTGCATGAAAACCTCCGCGTGCATATGCTATGTACTGCATTCAACATATTATAGCAAACTTCATGAGAAGGTTTAACAATAAAGAGTTGCATCAATAAGTTATTAATATGGGTATGTAATCGCATTTATGATTATTTACTCTTTTACAATCTTATCAATTTTAATGTTTATCTATAAGTTGTTAATAAGTTCAAAAATTATCATCTTATTTTTTCAACATACAAGTTACGACGATCTTATTTTCAATGGCAATATGAAAATCTTTGTGTAAAGAATGCAGAAGCGACCGATTGGATCAATAGGATCCCACGAGAAAAGTGGGCACAATCATATGATGAAGGAAGATGATATGGACATATGATGACAAACTTGGCCGAATGTATAAATTCATTGTTGAAGGGACTAGTCATCTTCCCATAACTGCTTTGGTGAAAGCCACTTATTTTAGATTAGTAAAACCATTTAGGGTGATTGAGAACAAGCAGATTGCAATGATAGTAGCCGGACATAGTTATTGTGAAAAAATCATAAATGCCATGCAATAAAATAGAAGAAAAGCTAACTCACACCTTGTTCATGGGTTTACGCGAACAAATCAATTTTTCTTGGTTCAGGAGTTCGAAAACCCCAAGAGGGAGTTGTGGCTTCGACATACAAAGTAAATCTTAATGAGAGGTGGTGTGACTATGGGAAGTTTCAAGCACAAAGATACCCATGTTCACATGTTGTTGCTGCTTGTGCTTATTTTAATACAGATTGCATACTATATGTGGATAACGTCTACAAACTAGAGACTATAAACAATGTTTATCGACATGAGTTCCAACCTATTGGAAATGAAGTTTATTGGCTGGAATATAATGGTCCACAACATGCCCTAATCCAAAAATGTGAAGAAATCCCAAAGGTCAATCAAAATCAAGTCAAATTCGTAATGAAATGGACCTTACAGAGATAGGCCAACTAAAGCATTGTAGACTATATACGAATGAAGGCCATAGCTGAAAAAATTGCCCTTGTCAAGTCAACACATCGGGGAAAAATTTGCATCATTGATTGTCAGTTTTTGTTTATCATTATATTATGTATAATTAATTGTTTATATCTGTAAAATTTATCACTTTCCATTTCATGATGTAAATGTTATTTTTTTAATGAATTGCAATTAAAGTTATTTTTTATTTATCTTGCAACATAAATAATAGAAACACATATTATAAAAAATAATATAATTACTATAAGAAATTAATATTTATAATATAATGATAATATAACTGTATATTATTAGAATTTATTATAATATAATTATTATTATAAAATATATTCGACATATAGTTATTAATTATTATAATATAATAATAATTATATAATGCATTAAACATGTAACCTCTACAATTATTTTAATATAAATTATATCAAAATAATAAACATAATAAAATAATTATTATTAATTATCTTCCAATATAAGAAACATAAAAAAAAATTACAATAAAATGTATAACATTTACAGCATTATATAACATTATATAACTGTATAATATAATTGTAAAACTATATAACTATATAACAGTACAATACAAGTGTCTTATACAAGTTTATATCTATTGACTGGGGGCCCTATCGCGCGATGTAGAATAACAATGCGAGGCTTTCCTATTATGTGGTGGCAATACTCTTCGTTCAATATTTTTATCTTCATTGCCACATACGCCCCAGGTTTGAAGTCTTTGGGCTCTTACTTCCACCGCCAGTATTTCTTCTTGAGTCAATATAGAATACCTTTGTTCACTTGTAACCCTATTAATGTTCGCCATATCAAAAAACCCTAACCCACTACTAGAGGAAGCAATACATGGTGGGTAAAAAATAAAGAGTGTACAGCTATCCAAAAGGGTTTCAAACCGATATACGCGAGACATATATGCTGTAGCTAACATAAGAGTCAAAAGGTTGGCATCTAACCTACTGGTTAGTGGCTTCGGTCGATAACACCTATCATCATCATCCCTACCATGACTACATGAATATCTGCGACTAGATTAAACCCCAAGATCATGCACTAGTTCAAGATGACTGAAGGACACCCTAGGTGCATTGTTATCATCAACCTCTGCTAAAATAAGTTGATTCATCCTCTGACTAATTCCATGTCATTGAGTACGCCTATGAAGCTCCATAGAAAGGTTTGGATTTAAATTTATTGATTATGTAACCTACTTCTCACATTTTGAAGTCCTAACGATGGGAAAATAAATGGTTTGCCTTGAGTATAAAACCATCTAATGTATTCATCTAATTGTGAGAAATTGTTGTACACAATTTTGGGACCTTGAACAATTCGTCTAGAACATTTTTTCCAAAATTGGATCCAGTTTGAATGCCTTTCAGCCCAGTTTGCTGCATGATTACCGCGGATATCAATTTGTGAACTTCATTAAGGTTCACAGTTGGTTGGGGGATTGCTTGTTGCATCCCAAACTGGTATCAGCCTTATTCACCTGGTGCCATTCCATAATCTGAAAACATATTAATGCTATGTTTGCTCTCTAGATATGGCTATTTTGGAAGGCTTCTGATGAAAGGCATTCCATAATTTCATTTGCAATATATGACCTCCATAAAAACTGTGAAAAATAGACAAAAATTATTACTGATTATATGCAATAAGTTAGCTTAAAAATGCATGTACTTAAGGTAACTATTACAAAATGTACCTTATTATGTCCTATGCGATCTAGTCATATTTTAATGCTTTCTAAGTCTTAGTTGTATGACTAAACTACTTCGAACTGCACATCTATTCAAATACATATAAAATATGAATAACTCGCATGCAAATGTAAGTTTTTCAAGAATAAATTTAATACTTATATTTATTACCTTAACGCAAGAGGATATACATAATTTTCTCTAACCATTAGTGTAAGAAATGAAGCCAGTACCATGCCCATGATTGCAACAGCATTAAACAACCACCTATTTCTTGTATTGCCTCAATTGTTTCACGACAGAGTTCCTTATACAAGAACCTTAAACATGCAAAACCCTAACTACACTTCCTTACTTCATTCAAATTTGCCAAAAGTGAAAAATACATCAAATGTACCTAATTTTTAAATTTACCAGGCATTAACATTCCACCAATAATGCTTAAAATATGCTCGAGTAGCGGATTCTAGTTGTTGTTTAGTTGCATGTTCAAAGATATAATGGAACATTTCTATCAACCAAGTCATTTTGATAGTTGAGCCATGAATAAAATTTTCGGGAGGGATCACACCTAATAATTCTTCAAATAAAGCCTCCTAGTGTAATAGGCTTCCCCCTATTACTTTCTTGCCATCGATTGGTAGACCCAATTGAAGTGCAACATCCTCTAATGTGATTGTGCATTCACCGCATGAAATGTATGGGTCTTAGGCCTCCATCATTAAACCAACACACATATTAGTCCTACCTTATATTGACATTGGTTAACTAGGGCTGCATGGTAAATTCGGTTCTTCTTAAATAGTTTTCAATTAATGGATTCGGTGGTTGAAAAGCTAATTTCTGCGATTGTGTTTTCAACCAAGTATCCTGTTTAAAAAGTCATTAATTAATTACTTCTAAAATTTATAATTTATATTATTTTAAATATATCATTAACAAAATTTTAGTACCTCAGATAATACCTTTGATGATATATGATACTCTTGTAATCTCAATAACGATGATGATCATGATGATGATGCCATTAAATTGATCAAAGTTTTTCCTACAACAAAAATTTTCATTTAAATTCATCATTACCTAGCCTTAAAACAAAAATTAAACTAAATTTCTACAAAAAAAATTCTCATACCTTTGAAATATTTAAACGCTTCAAAGTTAAATTCAACTTCTTCCTTGCACTATCAAGTGAACAAAAAATTAACTTGATTATAACAAAAATCACTTTAACCATTACTAAATAATTTATATTTAATAATAAAAATTGGCAACACCTAAATATTTCAACCAAAAATACTAATACAATCAAACTAAATTGTATGATTTTAAAATGAATTATTTGAAAAATTAAACATAAAAATACATGTAATTAATTGTAGTCAAGATGATTGAACTTTTACAAATGAAAATAAAACAGAATTACAAAAAAAATTATACAATTATATCGAAAATTACTTTATGAATAAAATTAAATCATACCCGTAAAAAAGCTTTAACTGGATTACTTAACATTCAATAACACCTTAACTTGATTCTATTCTCTTCGTAAAACTATTCTCTTTGTTTTAAAAAATAAAATCGAAGGAGAGAGCTTCTTTTATAGAGAGCTCCCTCCATCCTTCCATCAAATGCTATGCTGCCTAAAGCATTTGATGAAAAAGTCATGGGTAAAAATAGCCGCGATCTTAGAGGGATATGACCTCAGTCATATCCCTCTGCAAAGGCTGTAAAAGCCCCAATTGAAATGGTGAAAAATTAAGGAAAAACTAAGAAAATGCACAACGTTGGGAAATTGCCATATGAAATGGTGATTTCCCAACGATATGCCTCCAACTGTCCATCGGTTTTGCAATTGCATTGAGAAATTGACATTTTATTTGACGATTATGCATCGTTTTTGCAATTGGTAAGAAATCGACATTTTATTTGTCGATTTCATATAAGAAATTGAAAAATCACCTAATCAAATAGCGATTTCTTAACTAGATGTTGGGAAATTACCATTTGATTGGGCGATTTTTCAACTAAATTTTACAATTTTTTTCGTGTTGAAAAATCGACATTTGAAGTGGTGATTTCTTAATAGATTTTCAAAATTGCCTTATTTTGGTAATAAATAATCTTGAAATGATCTAAAACCATAAATAAAATTTTTTTATATTATTTTAATTAAAAAACCCTTTCTTTTCTTCGGTAGATCATTGTTTGTTTTTCGTTTATCCTAAAAGAAAATAAGGTCAAAGTGAAGCGAATTTTGAATAAAGAAAATATTTGTTTAAAACTTTTAATATTGAAATTTGGCTTTTTTTTTCAAAAATATTTTGATATTGAATTCTATGATATTTAGATTTTTTAAAACATATTTATATCTAACATATATATAATTGATATATTTAAATTTGAATACAAGAATATATTTCATTAATTATATATAGAAACTTAAAAAAATATATCAAAATTTACCAAAATTGGTCACTTATTTACATTCAATTAAGAAACACAAAACTGAAGCAATTCACATGCAAAGTGCTAAGTTGCATAAGAATTTTATTTTTAAAGGAAAATTGAAAAAAAAATGTCTTGAAGAGGGGAAAGCATTTGTAAGTTCATGCTAAAATGCCAAGCATGACTGTTCCTTAGGGCTCATGTTGCAAATATTATTATGGAATTTGTTTGCATATGAAAAGAAAAAAAAAAAGCACTGAGATGTATTGAGAATTGAGAAGAGAATATTTTGAGGATGTTGTACACCTGAATTTATATTGATTGTAGCCCTTTCTTGGCAGGACCATGCCACTACCAGCTGAATAATTACATTAAAGCTCATAATTTGAAACAAGCTTCGACATGTACTTTACGGTGGCCGGGGACGTTATACGTGCATCATGCTGGTCCATGTTGCCAACATGTGCATCACGCTGGTTTACATGTCATTATCAAAGCCCGTTATTCTTTTACCAAACCTCAAACTAGAATAATTATTGCGCTTTGCTTTAGATTTTTATTTTTTTATAATTTTAATTATACTAAATAAGATTATTTATTTAAATATTTAATGAATATTTTAATATATATTTATATATAAAAATAATTATATTTTTAATTTAAAAATTAAAAATTTCAAGTTACATCCTTCTTATAAATAAAAAAGTTTATTACTAAATCAATTTTAAATAATAAAATATAAATATATAACATTTAACTTTTTTAAAATTAGGTGGAAAATTTATAAAAAATAAAATTAAGTTGTTTTTTTTACTAATCAGATCTCATTTTTTTTAGTTGTGAAAGCCCAAACAAAAAAATTACTCCTATCGTTTTCTTCTCTTCTCAAACAATAAAAAAATAATTGTAAAATCCTTTTTTCTCATATAAATATTTTTTTATTTTGCTTTATTAATAATCATTTATTATAAAAAAAACTTATAAATATTTTAGTTAATTGATACATTTTGTAATTCTCTCAAAAAATTTTCTTTTATTCTCTTTCCCTACTATTAATTATTCTTTTATTATAATGATGGTAAATAATATTTTATTAATTAAGTTTTTAATACTTTCTAATTTTTATATGAAATTTAAAAATTCCTTACAATTATAGTAGCCCTAAATGATAAATATTTTTTGAATAATTTATTTTGAAATTTTTACTAAATCTTAAAAAAATGACAATCGTTATTCTCTAAAGCACTAGGGATAGTTTAATATTAACACAATAATGGCTTTCCCGCTCTATTAGAAATTTGTATTAATTTTAATTATATTAAATAATAATTATTTATTTAAATATATTTTTAAAATTTTAATATAGATTTATATATCAAATAATTATAATTTAATAGAAAAATTAAATATTTCACATATGCATCTTCCTTACCAATTAAAAAAAATTACTAAATCAAATTTTAAAAAATATAAATTTTAAAATAACTTTTCTTAAAATCAAACGACAAATTCATAAAAAAAAAAAAAAAAAAAACTTAGGTTGATTTCTTTTACCAATCAAATTTTACTTCTTCAATCATAGAGTTCAAACCGACTAATACTCATTCTAGTTTTTTTTTCTCATAAAATAATTGCAAAATCCTTTTTTCACAATTTTCAATTTTCTTTTTAATTATTATTTATTATAATAATAGTATATAATAACCTTTTTTTTATCTCATTTACGTCTTGCAAGAAAAAAATATTTTCTTTATTTATTGAAACTTATTTATGATAATGATAATAAATAATAAATAATTTTGATTTATTAATTAATTTTATAATTTTTTTTTAAATTGTTTCCCATGAATCTATGTTTGATTCAAAAAATAATATTAGTTGAAATTGAAATCTTCTGAATATCTAAATTTATTAAATTATTTTAAAATATAAAATTAAACGATAACTAACTATGTCAATAGATATTGGATAGTGACGAATATTCTTATTCTTTATCATTTTAAATAAAAGAAATTTAGATAATAGATTCGGATATTTAAAATTATCCGAATCAGAGTCAAAATGTATAATAAAATTAAAGTTTTTCTAAATAAATTAGTTACAAATTCATCAAAAATTAAAATTTTTTTTTACGCTCATATTTCATTTTCTTCTATTGTGGGGATTTAAACCAACCAATTGTTCCTTTGGTATTTTGTTTTCCTTCTTAGATCGAAAGATTAAAAAATTGTAAAATCCTTTTCTCATGCAAAAAGCTTTTTATTTACTCATTAATATTTATTTATTGTAATGATGACAATAAGTAAATATTTTTTATTTATTGATTTATTTTGCAATTTTTAAAAATTGATTTCTTTACTAATAACACCACAGGTTTTTGGTTCCAATTTGCTAATAATTATTTATTATATGATAGTATATAACAAATATTTTTGGTTTATTTTCTCATTTTGTGATTCTTATGTAATTATTTTTAGCAGCAAAAAAATTAACTTCAAATATAGAATACAATTTGAATAAAAAACTAAAAAATAACTAAAATATGGCATAGAATTTGATATTAAAATATAACATAAATATAATATAAAAATACGAACATGTCAAAATATATATAACATGAATAATTAATATCTTAAAATTAATATAACTATAACACGTTTATATAATTATGACATGAAAAATAAACAAATATAATACGTATCACAAATTATCGAGTTACTTTTTTTATTTTTGATAATTATTTGTTATAATGATTATAAACTTTAAATATTAAAAAT